>CANXYI011739777.1:0-15163 GCA_948208565.1 Hura crepitans
TATATCCCTTTTATCTAGTGTCTTAAAGTGATGTCTGTCTGTCATGGGCCTATAAAGTAATTAAGTCAATAATAATCAGAATTTCAGTCTTTAAAGACCTAGAAGAGGAATTTTGTTAAGTTGATACATGTTGCTTGTGAAATGGCATTTGTGTGCATAAATGACATATTTGGTTTGGTATATTCCACCACTGAGTTTTATACTCAGCGTATCGGTATTCCAATGCACAGGTTGTAGACAGAGGGACTCACAGCATCAGACAGGGAGCACAGTGTAGCTGATCACATGTCTTTTTGTGTATTTTATTTTCTTTCTTTTAAAGTGAGGTATAGGTATGCACTCATGCACATACAGACATAGGTTGTATATTTTGAATTACAGTATCATATATAAAATGGTTGTTCTATAAATGCATGCTATTTGGTGGGTCTCTGACCCTGTGATTGAGTGCTGCTGAATGAATGATTGTGAATTGGAGGACCAGAGGGTCCAATGGAGTATGTGGTTGAGGTATACTATTTAGAAGTGTTTTTCTTACAAGTTTAAATTTGGGCTAGGTAACAGGGCAGCCATTATACTGCTCGAATATCTTGAATTGTCTGGTAGCACCTGACGGTGATACTCCTGAGTTATAGACACACAAAAGAGGATAACACACCTTATCAGTTCAAGTAGGATTGGTAGAGGGTGTTTACAAGCAGTTAGTTAGGAATTTAAATTCTAAGATGAGGGAATAATATTAAGACCCAAACTTGCATATTTAGGATGCTAGCATCTTTTAATGAATACAGTCAAGATAAGTATTTACAAGTGATAGTACATGTAAAAATGTCCAAGTAACCAATGGTTAATTAATAAGTGTAAACTAAGTGTTCATGTGAAGAAAGGTGTGTGTCAATTATCTATGTCAAATTGATGGGTTGAAAGTGTGCTCTAAGATATTTTTATAAGCTTAAAACAAGCGAATAGACAAGTTTTAGTAGCAAGTGTGTAACTTAATAAGCCATTAAAGCTAATATGGATGAAAGCTTCTGTTAACTATAAATTTAAGTACAACTGAGTTAACATGCCACCATAGCTAGCTTAAGCATTAGGTAATTACAATAATGTTGAAGTGACACAAACATTGAGTTTATAAGAGTAACTAGAGTAGATAGTAGATATCATAATGGTTTAGCCTTTGTTGGCAGAAAGAATAGCAATCATGTAAAGTATGTCAGATAGAAATAGTCACATGTGCTAAAATATATATCTCTCTATTTACATACATATACTCAAGTAGGTGTACTCTGAGTCCTATGAATGAAGCTATGTATATGTCCATAGAGTCGATGTGTCAATGGTATTTCATAAACATTTTAGTAAAATGCAAGCTAATTGTAGACAATCTCATCCATGTGAAAATAATTTAGTTATTATCAACATATTCTAGCCATACATAATACTGTTGTTAAAACGATGTTATCATAGATTATCAGCTAATAGTTTGGCATCATATATGCCTTCTTATCAGTTAAAAGCTTGGTATCAAATATGCCTTTTATTAGTTAATGGGTTATTAGTTAGTAGCTTGGCATTAGATATGTGATATGCCCTTTTATTAGTTAACAACTTATCAGTTAACAGCTTAGCATTAGATATACCTTCTTATCAGTTAATAGCTTGGCATCAGATATGCCTTCTTATCAATTAACAGTTATCAGTTAATAGTTTGGCATCATATATGACTCCTTATCAGTTTCCATTTGATGTAGATATGCCTTTTATCAACCACTTGGTCAAGGCCATAACTTTATCAATTAGATAAAGGCTTTAGCCCATTATCATCTTTCCTCCATTTATCCTTCCTCTATAGGAGTTCTATTTGCATATTACCTATGGCTCTCTTTTTATGTGATCATAAATAGATTAATGTAGAAATACCCATGTATGCATGATCTGTTCATCATGATATCTAGTTACATAGGCATTCATAGCTATACACTATGATATGCACCAAAGGAATGTAGGTATAGATAACCATGCTAATCAATTGCAAGACCAAAGATCTCATATAAGCTAGAATGAGTTCTTATATGTATATGAATTAGTTGCTAACAACACATAACATATAATGAGTATATAACATGACTTACATTTCTTATTTATGTGCTTATAACTAATTTGTATATGCCATAAGCTTGCTAAAGATATTTAGAACTCCTAGTAAAAAGTACTCAAGATATGTAAGTATGGTTAATTCATGATTTCATTACATCCTAAGTATGCATTTGAGCTATAACCAATTTAATGTAATAGAGTAGTCATATTCACCTTTCCTAGATAAAACACTAACATAGCTTTTGCTTGTTGTGCAAATTATGGGAGAATGCTAAGGAGGATATAAGATATAGTGTAGACTAGTCTTGCCTAGAATTGTGACTTGTCATCATGTACAATAGGTAGTTAATATCATATAAACTCTAGTGACAAAATTATGTGTATAAGTGTAGCAAAAAGGAGTGGTGTACCTTAAATTTTGTGCTTATGTGTACATAGTCTACAACTAGGAATGTGACTTCTATTCATATGATTGTATATGTAATGTGAGACATGAACCATGCTAGTCTTACCCACCATGAGAACTACTCCACTTAGCTATGATAGATTAGTAGTGTCATTGAGTCACTATAGGGGTGAGAAACTCGATATCATATTGATATACAAGACTGGTGTTCTAATGTTATCATAGTTATTGATTGATTCCTAGACTTATCTAGAAATGTTTTCCACAAGTTAAAAGTTTTGGAAAAGCCTCGAAATAGCTATCATGCTGCTGTATTTTTAGCTTAGGCTATTTGCTTAGAAGTACTTGACACCTAAAGTGATAAAGTTTGCAGCTAGAATTAACTAGCCCTAAAAATAAGATTAGTTAAACAAATGATGACTTCACAAGTTTAACCATAAACTCATAAGGGTAACATTCCATATTAGTTCATAAAGGTAACCTTAGGGTAAGGTGTTACAAAGGATACTTGCATCACTAATATGGCAAGATACTTTCACAGACATAGATTATGTATTCATGTGAAGATCTCATAGTGGCTTATCGATATACTTACTTACTAAGTAAGCATCCATATGTTAACTTCAAGCTTCTCAATGCTTATAGATTATGAGAAATACTACTTAATGCAATCAAGAAGTATAACATGTGCTGATTTATCTGTATTAACAATGTCCCATCTTGTTAATATTGTGATCAATGATATTTAGGCATATCACATTTGCATGCAATAAGAATCTCATATCATGAACACTTCATAATTTTCCCCTGCACTGTGTTTTTATACCAAAGACTTTATAACATGGTTTAAGATATCGCAAACAATTATAAGTACTATAGAAAAATACCATGGTATAAAAAGAGAAATGCCTTATAATGTAAATTCAAAAGGTTTGAATGCATGAATATAACCCTATTATATGAGCTCTAGGGCATACTTCTTACATATAATTGATAAGGTATGGTAAGAAAAAAACATTATTGAATGAATAATGTATGTGGTCTTGCTTGGCTAAAATATTTTTCACTTGAGGGAAATGTGAAAATGATCAAAGTTATAATGAAATACAATGTTATGTTCATGTTATTATGATAATGGGTTATGTGAGCAAAATGTGTGGAAGTGATGATACTAATGCTTTATGTGAATAAGAGGAAAAGTATACATGTCATTACGTATGTAACACCTCTTACCCAATCCATTTCTAGTTCGTGTAACACCCTGAGCATTATAAAACCTAGTCAACCTAAGTGAAGTCACATCATTAGCAATTTAAGTGCAATACTAGCATATTAGCTCAATAGCATCAATGATTTCAGTATGATAATGTATTTTAAGATAATAATTGATTAAAATGAGAATAAATAAATCTACTTTAAGTGAGAATTTGTATAGATTTGAAGGAACAAGTTAAATTAATTAGTGAGGTTGTAAAATTTCTAAAAGCTTCAGGTAATAATAAAATAACAACTGTGACACCCCCACCTGAATTTTTATGAAATCCAATGGAAGGTACAACTTCCCATTAGGTCACCCATTCAAAAATTTGTCCAGCCCATATTTTTTAACACTTATTAACTTATTTATTTAATGGATAGACCTTGGCTAAAACTTCAATCTAACCTTTAGGCATTATCATCTAGGTTATATCAAACAAAAAAATCCATTTTACAAACATAAATAGCTTCTTTAAAAATTTATGTAGCACAACAGCTACCTGAGTGATATGTCCAAAATTAAACATGTGAAAACACATATCTAATATCAATTCATTACACCTATCACCTTCTGGACACTTTTTGTGCTCTATTATCATAAATCATATCATCATAAATATCAAAATAATCACACAAGGCCTCGGGCCCCCAACCTTTAAAACTTAGAAAACAAAACCGTTCAGATAAAAGTCCTTTATACAATCCATAGTTTTAAGCTTAAAATTTTACAACACTCACAGCATCTAAGCTAGCGAAGCCAAAAACCATAATGTTTACATGAGTGGCATCTAATTAACCCGAAAAATTATACCATTTTCTATTGTCACTACTTCACTGTAAAATCTATAGAGGCTAGACATCTACCTTCTTTTACTTGCACACTGTAACATTGATATGTTTAGTATAAAATTCAGTAGTGAATTTGATATAGAAAAAACATGTCAATTGAAGCATACATACATATCATACATACCATGAGTGCAAAATGCATCATGCAAAGTCTTTATTATACAAATAATATTATTTTATTCACATATCCCATTATCATATTAATTAGTTTGATGCCACTATTTACTTTATCATACTTCTCATTATTACTATCTATTATTATTCATTATTTAATTAAATACAGAGGCCTATCTAGTTACACCACACTTACATACACTAGATAAAAAGGGAAATAAAGATTATGTAGTGGCCCATATTTTAGATCTTGGCCTCTACATTGACCTAGTGCAGTGGCTCATCTAGGGAACCTTAGTCTGTGCACTGACCTAGTCTAATAGTAGGGACCTGGAACTCCTACTTACTAGACAAATATAATATAATCATATATTTCTATTATCAATTAATCATTTTGGAGTGGCATAGCTTGTTGACCTTAATGGCTACTCATACCTATTCTAATAACAAGAATTTACTTGTACAAGATAGAGATATCAACATCATACTATGCAGTGGCTTAGCTGGTGAACCTCAATCACTACACTAACCTAATTCAATGGCCTAATTATTAGGATCTTAGTGGCTACAACTATCTATATAATCAAACTAGTAAAGGCCTAGAGGACTAGTACCTCTACCAACTGTAAACCCTTAGTTAACTAGTCAACCCATCTAGTGGGTGTCTATCTAATTGACTTACTATCTCTTAAATATTTTTATTCCATTACTGATCATTTACTTAATTTATTTTTGGGTGATTGATACACAATTATGAATTATTTTCCTCAGTCTATTTTTAGCCAGATAGTTATAGGTCACTTATTATACTGGATAGTTATAGGTCCATTTTTATACTACAAAGTTATAGGTCCTTTTATGTCCATTTCATGCCATTATCATAAGTTATTTTTCATGTCCATGTAATGTCCCTATTAGAAGTCATTTCTACATGCTTATTTCCAATACATAGTTACGGTTCTGTTTTATTTTTAAGGACATAGTTATAGGTCAATTTCCATTTTCCATAGGTATCTCCTCATGCCATTTCAAGCCATATTAACATGCCATTCTAAGCCACATATTATCTCATTCCATTAAATCTAGTAAGGCAACAACATTGGCCTAACGCTGCCTTAAAAAAAATGCACACATGTTCAAATTACATACCAATTTAGGTACACTTTAAGTCACTTTTTAGGCCATTTTAAGTTAATTTTTTTCATGCTTTATATGCCATTTCTTATACTAATTTACTACCACATATATAGTACCTTGCCTATCATTCCACAAGTATATTTTTATACCTCATCAGAAAAATCTCATGGCATTTTCATGTCATACATAATGTTATCATCCTACAACACCATGCATACACATCACACACCCTGCCACATATGCATACCATGTAATGCCATCATGCCATACCTCTCGGCCACACTATGATCATGGTCACACATATGAACATTTTCACATTTTTTCATACATGCACATCATATACAATATTTCTACCATATCCATACATATATACATGCCAAACCATAACACATCATGCATATCTCGGCCATACCATGATTATGCATATACATGCAATTTATCACCAATTTCATCTCACACATATCCATATCCTTGCCAAACATATCACATCTCATCCTTTACACCATGATCACATGCCATGTCATCACATAGATTTATATTACACATACATATGCTATAATGCCATGTCGTACGTCTCAACCATTTTGTTTTCATCAACCTACACACATTTTTCTTCCTAGTTACACATATATTGCATCCTTTTTACATATAACTAACATAATACCATGATTAAATTAATATTTTCCATATAATACATAGTAAAATTATGAGTTCCATACATAATATCAAGCCAATTCATATTTATACACATCAAGACATGCCTTTAGTATATCAAATTCAAATATCTAGATTGATTTAAAAGCTTTTACCACACTTTTGGGCCTTTAATTCCATTTTTCTCCTTGATTTCTCCTTATGCCTACATAATGGAATTCCTAGCTTAAAAAATTCATAGAAAATCATATCAAGCTCCAATTGGAAATTTAAAAACATGGCTACTCTTAAAATTGAGGAGGCCACTTAAAACTAAAATAAAATGGAAAAAAGAATAACTTACATTATTTTCAAAATTTTTTATCAGTATATGTATATATTCAAATTGAGGGATTTTTCTTTACTCCTATGATCACTTATAGAGTCTTCAAGCCTCAAAGAATGTTTTTTACTTAATTATAGGAATTTTTAGTTATAGAATGATGGTTTTTTGAGGGGAAAAAAGAGAAAAAAATTTGGGGATGGAAGTCAACAATGGTGTCAGTCAAAAAGGAAAAAGGGTGAGGGAGGTGAGGTGGGTGGATGATGATTTAGCTTTGAAAGTGGAATTTCCATATGGCTTAGGGCTTTTATTGAGGTGCATAGGTGCCTTAGGTGGTGACACATGGCACTCGAGTACCTCGAAAAGATTAGTTTTTAGTTGCAACTTTGGAAAATTTTAAAAATTCATCTAGACCTATAAAAATCATTGTGTCTATTCCTAAAATCCTCAATTAGGCCTATTTACGGGCCTATAAAATCTTACATCAAAATTCCATCAATAACTCTCCTCAAAAAATTGATAATTTTGAAAAATTGCTGAATGACCTCAGAAAATGAAAAATTCCATCAGCAATAAACTCAGTAGAATTTTTAATCTTCAAGGTATAATATTTTTATGTTTGTTCGAGCACATCTCGGGTTATTCCTAGCCCATAACTAGTAGAGGCTACGATCTACTAGATAATAGCCTAAAATGAATTATTCATTTTGCTAAAATTTTAAATTAATTCATTTTACTCATTTTTAGCCTATCAATGTTTCATGACCAGTACATCCTTTTTTAAGTCTCGTAAAGGTGTCTCGACTTCTTAGGCACACATTTCAATCCTCAGATGTGTTTTTCAGATAAACTTAATTTATGAGCATTACAATTCTTCCCCTCTTATATAATTTCATCCTCAAAATTACTTGGTGAGACTAGGTGAGCATATTGAGCCTTCATCTGCTTATGGCTTTCCCATGTATCCTCCTCTATTTTGTGATGCTTTAATAATACTTTAATTATTGGTATTATTTTATTCCATAACTACTTCACTTTTTAAGCAAGAACCTATACTAGTTCTTCATCATATGTCAAATTTGGCTGTACTTAGATCTCTTTTATTGATACTACATGTGATGGATCAGATTTATACCACCTCAGCATTGATACATGGAACACATCATAGATCTGTTACAACTCAGCTAGTAAGGCTAGCTTATATGCCATTGGCCCCACACTTTTCGTAATCTCTTAGGGACCAATGAATCTAGGACTAAACTTTCCTTTCTTGGCAAACTTGAGTACCTTTTTCCATGGCGACACTTTTAAGAAAACTTTTTCACCCACTTCATATTCTTGATGCCTTCTTTTCAAATCAGCATAGGATTTTTGTTGATCCGGGGTAGCTTTCAATCTCTCTTTTATAACCTTAACTTTATCCCTTACATCCTTCATTAGGTCAATCCCAACAATCTTTCTTTCACCCACTTCATTCCAACAAAGCGGAGTCCTGCACCTTCTGCCAATAATTCCATATATGGTGCCATGCCAAAACTAGCTTCATCACTATTTATAATGCCTGTAAGCAAAGGTTTTATGAATAGTACTTTCTAGGCCCGAAGGATGTTCCCTGTGGTATGGGGAATCATTACGAGTCCAACGACTGGGATATTAGCCGTAAAATTTTGATGGGCTTGAAAGTGGGTAAAACGAATGAATTTAAAAATTTAGCAAAACAAATGAATCATTTAGGGTTAAAAACTACTGTATACGAAGATAAAATGAGACTATGCCTGGATAGCTCCAAAAAGTGCCCGGATGGACCCAACAATATCAAACCTTGTACCTCAAAAATTCCACTAAGTATGATAGAGGAGAAATTATAATTTTTTGAGGTTGATAGATATTTTTTTTAATGTTTTATTCTGGCAGGTGAATAGTGTCAAAAAGTACACTGTTGAATTTTGACTTGAAATTTTATATGGGCTTTAGTGACACTAAGTGAGGATTTTTAAAACTAAAATGAATGTTGT
The DNA here is from genome assembly GCA_948208565.1 of Hura crepitans. Classification (NCBI taxonomy): domain Eukaryota; kingdom Viridiplantae; phylum Streptophyta; class Magnoliopsida; order Malpighiales; family Euphorbiaceae; genus Hura; species Hura crepitans. The sequence goes on from CANXYI011739777.1 coordinate 8,855, forward strand.
TGGAGGTCTAAAGAATATTTTATGAATTTTTGAAGATTAAAATGACTTACGGTGAATAGTAACCCTAGCTCCTAGAGGAGTTTTCGGGCTAAAATTTTGCAGGGCCCTTAGTGAATTTAATCGAGGATTTTTGGGATTAAAATTATGATTTTTGGATGTCTATGGAAATTATTTTTAATTTTCAAAGTTTAAAACAAAATAGGATTAATTTAGATAGTCCAATCGACACGTGGCATGATCATTGCCATCCATCTTGCTTATACACCTAAGGTGACATATGTGTGTATGGGTGGAATGGAAAGAAAGCCACCACCTCCCTTCTTTTCATAATGGCCAATGCCATTTTTCTCCATGGGAGCTTCCATTTTTGCTCCTTTTCTCTCTCCTCTCATGCCAAAAACCCCTAAAACTTATATGGTCCCAAACCTCCCTAGTGTCTTGAAGCTAATCCAAGTGACAATGAGGAAAGGAAGCCTAAAAAGTGAAAAATGAGCACTTTGATGAATAGTGCTCTTTTGGTGAGTAAGTTGATTTTTCTTAGAGTTTTTATTTTTCATCTATAGTATTGAGTATGGTGATGTTAAGGGAAAAAACAAATTTCAATTTGAAGCTTTGTGGAATTTTGTTGAAATTTTCAAAGAGGAAGCCCTAGTATGGATGTTTTGGAAATGGTGGTTCAAGGTGTAAGAAGATGGATTCAAGGGTTCTTGAGTGGCTTCAATATGACAAGGAGCCCACTGTAAGTGAATTTAATTAAAGCCTATCATGTATGTTAAGAAAAATATGACATATAAGTTTTGGGTACATGTATGGAAGTTAAGGTTGTATGGGTGTTTATGTGTGTATGTATGTGAAATGTATGTTAGCAGGTGTAAATTGAGGATGTAGGATAATGTGGATGTGAATTGGATGTGTGGGTATGTGATACATGTATGGCTAGGTATATGCCATGATGCCATGTCATGAGCATGCATGTAACCCATGATGACATGTAATGTTAGGATGGTCAATTGATGTATGGCATGTGAGGGTTATGGAATGATTGAGAAATAATAGGTCTATATAGAAGAAACTAGGGAATTAGGTTGTATGGATGAAGCATGAGAGATGGATGTATGGGAATGTGAGATGTCATAAGTGAGATAAACATTACTAGATAAAAAATAAAGAATTTTATTTAGGAAATATGGCTTATGGATTTAGTGTGTGAAATAATTAATTTGGATGCTAAGAATAATGTAATGTTGATAATGTAAGGCATTTTAAGAAAGTAAGGGGTTGAGGAGATAGGAAAAATAAAGTAAAGAATGGGTTAGCAAGAAAAATTTACCAAGTGAATAGTACCTCTTAGGTAGAACAATGGACCTATATCTGTCTGGTAAATTACGATGACCCATAACTATCCAAAAAATATGACTGGATGAAATAAAATAGTATATGTGCCTTTTTAGGTTAAACATAAGTAGAGCAAATATATGGTAGACTAGAAAGGAAATTAAGTTGAGTTTAGCTGAACCAAATTTGGTCAAAGAGCTATTAAATTATTGAAAAGTTGAATGAGTAAATTATAAGATACGATAAGAAATTATTATAACACAAATGATGTATGGATACAGTTTAAGGAAATTAATTCATGGACATTTGGGGCACTATGGAATATAAACAAAGGTTGAGATTAGCAGAGACTTAGAAGATATTGGTATGGTGTAACCCTTATAAAGAATTGTACAAAGTACGTAGAGCAATTTTCCAATAGTACAAAGAATGAATGTTATTATAAATATAGTAACAAGGAGAATAAATTATGAAACTTGGGAATAATTATTGTTATATATTGCAAGGAAAAAGTAATACAAGAACCTTAAAAATCTAATATCCTAGGAGAGGGGGAAGTGAAAGAAACATAACAGAAGTTAGCAGAAAAAAAAGCTAAAAGACAATTGAATGACCCTGATGAAAAGAATGACATTTGAATTGAGACCATGGTAAATAGATAAGTATGAAAAGTTGTTAAATGGCATTTGATTGAGAAATATAATAAGCTGATTAATCCAAGAACTAAATTTAAACAAATATTATATACTTTTGGATCAATGGTCATAAAAGATAACGAAAAAGGGATCTTAGGGCTTTTAGTTGCTCATACACTAGATAGGTTGATCTATCAACTAGGGATTAACAGCTACTAGAGGCTGAGTTTATATGGATTTTAGCCTATGTATTGTGGATGTAGCTACTGAGAATTGATTTGAGCTTGTATGCTCTATGTATTGGGAGGCCTATGGTTGATCCCTGCTACCCACTTGTGGATATTGGGAGGTCCCACAAGACTGATCCCTACTATCCACTTGACACCTTACTAGTGTTAAGTGTACTAGGACATTGGTTGGTCCTATGGGGTTGATGCCTATTATCCCCTTCCGGTATTAAGAAGTTCTTAGGAATTGAACCCTGCTTCTGGGCAAAGGGTGTGTACAAACACTGAGGTCTATAATGTGGGCCACTGTATAGCGTTGTCTTTTGTTTGGTTCTCAAATTGGGTTGGTGCAGCAGTTGAGGTCAAAAATAAGGGCCACTCACATTGTGATTCCTGTTATCCATTGGTTGGGAGTTTTTCCTAAACTGTAGGGTTATAAAGGGATTAAGTAAAGAACTTTAATAGACTTAAAAGACATTAAAAAGAACTGGATGGTAAATTGTTGTGAATGAGATAAGCTATGAGTAACACCCTAAGAACAAGAAATAACCTACCTAGAAAGGAATGAGATAAGCCTATGTAATTTCAATAAGACTTTTAAAGAAAGTAAAAGGACATATAAAATGGTGAATTAAAAGGAAAAACATGCTCGAAGAAATAAGTTATAGAAGTAAATTATTTATTATAAGTAAAGTAAGTAGCAAGTTATATTCATAAACATAGTGAATAGAGTTGAATAATAGGGAATGATTATAAAAGAGTACGGGTCAAGGATTGAACAATACAGGTCATGGGACTTAAATCGAGTAACAACATATAACTTGGATGAAACATTGATATGATTCAATTAATAGATAATCACAATTGATAGCCTAAGTAGAAAGTTTGGGAAATTTTAAATAGATGTTATTTGAAAATGCTTTTATGCTTACATGGATAGGATACATGGTATGTTTTGTTAAATTCACCACTAAGTGCATACTTGGTGTATCGAGTGTCCATTATGCAGGTGGTAGATTTGGAAAGATATAATGTAAACAATCAGCAGTGTAACTGATGACTGTCTAGCTATGATGCTCTCTAATTGGATTTTGTGGTTTGGTAGTTAGTGGCACTCATGTATATTATTGGGGGTAATTAAGTGTTATGATACTTGACTTCGCTAGTACAATAACCTATAATAGGAAGAAAAGAGTTTTTCATTGTAATAGTAGCCTAGGCTAATATTTGACTGTAAGATCAGGGATGTGAATGTCATATGCCTGGTAGGTTTACCTCAGATAACTGGAACTTTTAAATAAAGTTTATAGACATAATAGAAAAAAAGCTAATTAAAAGGTAAATGAAATACCCCTAAGAAAATCCAAGGATGGGTGACCTCATGGGAAGTAGCACGCTTTGCCTATTTTCTTCGGGAATGGTTAGGGGGGTGTTACACTATTGTTATAAGCAAATTCAACCAAAGACAAGTTCTAGTCCTAGCTTGCTTTAAATTCTATTACATAACTATGTAACATGTCTTTCAGTACTTGTATTGCTCATTCTAATTATCCATCAGTTTGAGAATAGAAGGTTGTATTGTATGTCAATCTAGTACCAAGAGCTTCATGCAACTTCTTCCAAAACTTGGAAGTGAATCAAGGACCTCTATCTGGAATGATGGTTACTGACACACCATGGACATAATTTTATCATTATATAGTTGTGCCAGCTTCTCTAAGGAATAATCCATCCGTATAGCGATAAAATATGTTATCTTGGTCAACCTATCTATAATCACCCAGACAACATCATACTTGTTTCTAGTCAGTGGCAATCCTATTAGAAAATCCATAGTAATCTTCTCCCACTTCCATTCTAGTATTGCTATCGAGTGTAACAATCTAGAAAGAACTTGATGTTTAGCTTTCACTTGTTGACATGTCAAGTAGTTGGTTACATATTCAGTCTGTTTCATCCCTGACCACTATTAGTGAGGTTTCAAGTCTATGTACATCTTTGTATTGCTTTGATGCATAGACTAGAGAGCTTTATATGCCTCTTTTAAAAAATGTGTCATTAGGTCATTTGTATTAGGTACACATAGCTTGCCATGGTAATATAAATATCCATTCTCTTGCAGCTCAAATCCATTGGTCATCTCCTCTTTGACTTTACTGATCGTCTGTGTCAGCTATCTATCTCATACTTATGCCTCTTTTATTTACTGCTTAAAATTAGGCTTGATCTATAATTCAACAAAAATTGTATCTCTCTCTTTGTACTCCAATCTAACATTCATTGGTCTCATTTTCACCATGAATTTCTTGCTCAAAACATCTTCAACTGCATTAGCCTTTCTTAGGTGATAGTCTATTAGGCAATCATAATCCTTGATTAATTCTAACCACCACTATTACTTTAAGTTCAACTCCTTCTAAGTGAGGAGATATTTTAGACTATTGTGATTAATGTAAATGTAGCACATTTCATTGTACAAATGATGCCTCCAAATTTTTAACGCAAAAATAATTGCAGCTAACTACAAATCATGAGTAGGATAATTCCTCTCATATGGCTTCAGCTGCTTAGAGGCAAAAGCTACTACCTTACCCTCTTGCATCATTATAGATCGAAGTCCATTATGTGAGGCATCACTATAAATGTCAAAGTCCTTCCCCTATTTATATTGAACAAGGATAGGCATTTCAATCAACATTGTCCTTAATTTATTAAAACTCTCCTAACATTTGTCATCCTATTCAAACATCATATTCTTCCTTATCAACCGAGTCAGTGCTGCTGCAATCATGGAGAAACCCTTTACGAATCTTCAATGGTAACCAGCTAATCCTAGGAAACTCTATATCTCAGTCACATTCTTAGGAGGTTTCCCATTCCAACATAGCTTTAATCTTGCTTGGATCTACTCTGATGCCCTCTGCTGACACAATATGGCATAAAAAGCTAGTTTATTAAAGAAGAATTGACATTTACTCAGTTTAGCATATAATTGCTTCTCTCTTAGAGACTGTAACACTACTCTGAGGTGCTATTCATGTTCCTCAGTCTTAGAAAATACTAGAATGTCATTAATAAACACCACCACAAACTAATCTAAGTATGGTTGAAAAATCCTATGCATTAAACCCATGAAGGCTGCTGGAGCAATAGTGAGTCCAAATGGCATCACTAAGAACTCATAATTCTTGTATCTAGTTCTAAATGTAATCTTAGGTATATTAGCCTCCTTAATCCTTAGTTGATGGTGCCTTAATCTAAAGTCAATCTTAGAAAAGACACTAGCACCTCTAAGATGATTAAAAAGATTATTAATCCTAGGTGAAGGATATTTATTCTTCAACATTACCTTGTTCAATAACTTATAATTAATACATAATCAAAATGACCCATCTTTCTTCTTTATAGAGAGCACAAGTCCTCCCGAAGTTGAAAAACTAGGTCTAATGAAACCCTTAACTAGCAATTTTTATAACTGCACCTTTAATTCCTTTAACTTTATAGTAATGGACACAGGTGAAGTACTAGGATATACTTCAATTTTAAAGTCAAGCTCCTATTGTAGGGACAATCCTAGTAACTCTTTAGGGAATACATTATAAAATTTAGACACAATGGGAATCTAATCAGTACTAAGTGTCGAGTTTCTAGTGTCAATCACATGGGCTAAGAATGCTTCACAACTCTTATGAATGAGTCATTTGGCTATAATAGTTGAGATGAGGTTATTCAGGGAATTCCTCTCACTCACAACTGTCACTTCATATCCCTCTACTATTATAAGGTTAAGCCTCTTATTTTCATAGTCAACCATAGTCTAGTCTTTAAATAACCAGTCCATATCCAAAATAATGTAAAATTCATGAAAAGGAAGTTCAATAAAGTTTATAGTGAATAGTTGTTTTTTGGATCACTAGGGGATAGTGTTTATAAACATTATTCATTATCACACTTTACACAATTGGATTTCTTGCTTAAATGTCTATGCTTACAGACTAAGGTTTTAGACTCCTATCTTGTGCTTGTGTGGTGCAAATATAAGATTGAGTGGATCAAGGATCTATTAAAGCAAAAACTAGTGCATCAAATAAATAAAAAGTACCAGTAATGAC
>CANXYI011739795.1:0-13667 GCA_948208565.1 Hura crepitans
TAAGGTAAATTAATGTAAGAAATAATTATACTATAATATATCAGTATGTGAATGTAATACTGATGTAAAGAGAAAATGATGTTTAGAGAGACAAAGAAAGTTGATTGAATATGAAGTACTAATTATTAAGAGAACTATGAACTCGATTTATATTGCTAATTAGAGAAAGGAAAATTTTATTTATGCTGTGTGAATATATGTTGCATCGCTGAGTATACATTAAACCTGATATCTTATAAGTATTTATATACTGTGATATAAGATTGTTATAAATTGTTAATGTTATCATATTTATGATGCATTCTTGTGTGCTTGCATGTTACACATATATTTCATTGAATACACCACTGAGCATCATTGCTTAGTGTACTGGCTTTACTGGTGCATAGGTAATAGACAGAAAGTTTTAGCCTTAAGCAAAGCAGCGCAAGTTAGTGAGTTTGAATCTGACAACACATGTACATAGGTGGGTAATGTTATTAGATTGGCACTTATGTATAAGATAAATAGTGGGCCTTAGATTATATGATTATAGATGGGTGGTTAAAATTAATAATGGTAAGTTAAGTAAGTTAGTGTGATGTCTTTCATTCATATCTAACAATTGGATTGGGTGAGAGATATTACTTGTGGCATCTTATATCTAAACCGATTATCGGTTGGGTATTAGGGTGTTACACCCTATGCTGGCAATAAGAGACGGAAGGGGTTTACTACACAGGTTAGATTCATAGGCAAAATTAGAAGTTTAGTCATGGAATCACTTTTAAGAACAAGTCAGCTACTAGAGGAGATAATGAGGTAGATTTTGTATCTGACACCTTGGGATCAACTGTTAGAGGTGCACTTGTACCACCTTATGAGAATTGTGGTAGGTCACACATAAGAGTTTGTTGGCACACAACAAGTGTGTGTTTCAAGTGTAGAGTTACTAACCATAGGCTTAGGGATTACCCTAAGAGGATAGTAGAGGAGAGAGCAAACTTAGGGTACCAGGGCCATAGCACTTATAGGCATAAGGCCTAAGAGATGGGAGATTACCAGAGCACCTCAAAGAGTAGCTTTTGAGACTATTCAAAGGCCAGAGTCATAAGCCTCGGCTTTTATGTATGCCATTCTTGCTAAAGAGGAAGCCTTTGATGTGATAATTAGTACTTTTTCTCTCTTTGAGTTATCCACACATGCAGTAATAGACCCTAGATCAACTCATTTATATATTTGCACTAATTCATCACATAAATGGGATTTGAAACTTAACCAACTTGAGCATGATATACAAGTAACTAATCCTTTAGGGCATATTGCGATAATAAATAGTTTTTTAGAGATTGTCCTTTAAAATATCAAGATTGTGAATTTTTGGTTTATTTGATTGATCTTCTATTTAATGATTTTCATGAGATTCTAGGTAGTTGTGTAAGCATAATGTTATGGTGTACTGTAGAGTTAAGAGGACAATCTGAAGACATCTGATGATAAGAATTTGACCATTATGGGTGAGAGGTTAGATTTCCTCTCTAATGTGATTTCTATTGTAGTAGCAAGGAATTTAGTTAGTAAAGAGTGTCATGTTTACTTATCTCATGTGAGAGACACTAGGAAAGATGAAACAAGTATTCAGGATATGCCAATAGTGAGTGAGTTCTAGGATGTTCTTCTTGAGGAGTTGCCTAGATTACCACCTAAAAAAGAAGTGTAGTTTGCCATAGATGTTTTGCTTTGTGTTACACCAAAGTCTATAACACCATACAAAATAAAACTTGTTGAACCAAAGGAGTTAAGAATAAAGTTGTAAGAACTCCTAGATAAAGGATTCATATACCTAGTGTATCACTTTGGGTGCACTAGTATTATTTGTGAAGAAAAAAGATAGGACTATGAGGTTGTGCATAGATTATAAATAGTTGAACAAGTTGATAGTGAAAAATAAGTACCCTCTCCCACGAATTAATGTATATTTGTTCAGTTGAAGGGAGTAAGAGTGTTCTTAAAAATACACTTGAGGTTTAGATACTATTGGCTAAAGGTGAAAGATGCTGATATGCAGAAGACAACATTCGAAATGAGATATAGGCATTATGCATTTTTAGTGTTGCCTTTCGAGTTGACCAATGCACCTACTGCATTTATAGACCTTATAAATTGGGTTTTCTATCTATTTAGACCAATTTGTAGTAGTTTTTATTGATGATATTTTGGTGTATTTGAAGGATAAAGATAAGCATGACAAGCATTTGAGATTGTTGTTATAGAAGTTGAGAGAGAAATAATTTTGTGCTAAGTTTAACAAGTCCTTTTGGCTTAATGAAGTAACTTTCCTTGGTTATTTGAGTTGATGGGGTGAGAATGGATAGTAAAATGTGGAAACAATGATGAATTGGTAGCCAGCTAAGAATTCACTAAAGTTAAAAGTGTTTTAGGGTTGGCAGGACATTATAGACACTTTATGAAGGGATTTTCCATTATAGCATCTCCTTTGACCGGATTATTATAGAAGAATGCTAAGTTTGAGTGGAGTGATAAGTGCCAAGCAAGTTTTAAGAAGCTAAAAGAGATGTTAACTCAAGCTCCTATTCTCATACAGCTAGAGTCTAGGAAAGACTATGTGATATACAATGATGTGTTTCGTAATGGTTTGGGTTGTTTGCTAATGCATGAGGGTAAGTGTTAGTTTCCATAGACTCATGCACACTAGAAATTAAACATCCATGGAACCCCAACGAAGGTTGGAACATCGAAAATTTGAAAAAAAATTAAAAAAATCATAGAAAAAGAATTTATCATAAATTCTTTACTCAATTCCTATTTGCAACTTTTCACTTCATCAGGTTATCACAAATCACAGTGATCCTCTCAAGAACACCTCCAAGGTATCTACACTAATTGCAAATTCAATAAGAACTCTCCAAGTAATGCATAAGTGAATTTTATTTTCTAAGTGCTGGTAAGAAATAAAATTTTAGAAGAAATAAGATGGAGAAAGTTCAAAAGAAGGTGAATTTGTGGCAAAAGTAGATAACTGTTCTCTTTGTTGTGGCTCTCATGTTGTGAACAACTTCACAAGGGTTTTTATCCCTTTTTATTCACCTTTAGATCATATTTTCCAGCCCTTAAACTCCTAAAAGGCTGAATAAAAAATAGGCTTTTAATTAATTAATTAAAAGGCCTAAATCTGACTCAGTCACTTAAAACATTTAATTAACACTTAATTAATGTTTTAAGATTTTCTCTTGGACTCTAAGCCTAATAAGCTTTCTCATTTTATTTCTTCTTATTTAATGACATCCCATATCATTAAATACTTGGTAGTTTTACCTCATTAATTTGCTCTTACTGGTATGTGACCTTATGGGTTTCTAAAGTCTGTTGGCAATATATAGTGGATAAGAGTCTTAGTCTAACTGGAATTCTTTTGGTCCAATAATTAAATCCTAAGCAATTATCTATATATGTATAAGTCCAAAGCATTATATATCCATATATAAAGACTAACCAAGTGCCAAAAATGTCAAATGGTTTGACTTAACCCTTCCATAAATAGTTACGATGTAATAAACTCCTTTCATCATCTTTTATCCCAGCCAGTTTAGAGCATGGACTTATGTTAACTCAAAGTTTAACTAAGTATGTCTAATTAAGTTGTAGACATATTTCTAATAATTTTACCTTTATTCCAAAAATGCCTTTTATGAATCCTATTCACACATGGTATTTTACTTTGGCTAAAGATTCTTAAATAAAGATTACTCATTAGAATTATGAGATAAACTCCCCGTTATAATTTGGGATGGTAAATCCTTTGTTGATTACTTATCTTTAAAAATGTCATGCCATACTTAAGTACCCCACTATGTATACTTTTTGTTCGAAGTAAAAGCTTTAGAGTCAAAGTATGTTACTCTATATTTAAGATAGTTAGTGATCTCAAGTCTAAGGATACTTGCACTATTGATATGATGAGATACTTTTAGTGATGTAAATTAAGTATCCATATGAAGATCTCATGGTGGGCCTTTGATGTACTTGTTTCTCAAACAAGTATCTATATGTTATTTTCAAGCATTACCATGCTTATAGCTTGTGAGAACTACTATTTAACTATGTTAAAGGGAATAACATGTGTTAGTCTATCCACATTAACAATATCCCATCTTGTTAATACTATAACTAGGGATAGTTTTGATATTTCACATTTACGTACAATAATAATCTCACATAATGCACACTTCATACTTTCCTTTGCATTGTGAATGGATTAGAGACTTTATTACATGATTTAAGATCATATCAAGCAAATTAATTAACATAAGCACTAAAAAAATCCCTATTACATGCAAGCTCTAAAGCATACTTTTAATAGTAAGGTAGTAGCTTGTGCTTCTAAATAGCTTAAGCCACATGAGAAGAACTATCCTACCCATGGTTTAAAGCTAGTAGCAATTATGTTTTCTTTGAAGATCTAGAGGCACTACCTTTATGGAGAAACTTATTTCATATACACAAATCATAAGAGTCTTAATTACTTGCCTATTTAGAAAGAGCTTAACTTGAGGTAAAAAAGATGGATGGAATCACTTAAGGATTACAACATTGTGATCGAATACAATCCTTAGAAAATCTTCAGCACGTATATGCCTTTCTAAAAGACTTTTTGAAGTGAATGCTATTATGTTATTTTCATGTGTAGCTTTAAGGATGATGAATGTCTAATTGAGATTTGCCCACGATGGAGCAATTGTAGCTGTGATGAAAGTGAAACTTGATTTGCTCCAGTAAGTGAGAGAAGCACAAGAGAAAGATGAGAAATAATAAAGTGTAGTAAGGCAAATCCAAAAGGGAAGCCAAGTGAGTCTGAGTTAAGGAATATCCAATTATACTACCAAGGTAGATTGTGTGTGTTAAATGATATTGAGGTGACAAGATTAATTTTGGATAAGGAACATGTTAGTTCATATGCAATGAATCTAAGTAGTATAAAGATGCACAAGAACTTAAAAGCCCACTATTAGTGGTTGGTATAAAGAGATATAACGAAGTGCATGACTAAGTTGTTGATGTATCAACAAGTTAAGGCCGAACACTAGGTTTCATTAGGTTTGTTGCAACTTTTAGCAATACTTGAATGGAAATAGAATAAGATCATTATGGATTATGTGATTGGCCTTCCATTGATCAAAAGAAGCATGACACAATATGGGTAATAGTTGACAGATTGACTAAGTTGGCTCATTGACTACTAGTTAGAACTAATTACTCTTTAGAGTATTTGGCAGAAATGTACCTTTAAGTGATATTTAGGTTTCAAGGAGTACCCACATTTATTATATCTGATAGAGATCTAAAGTCTACTTTAATGTTTTAGAAGAATTTGCATAGGGCTTTAAGCATGAGGTTAATCTTCAATACGACTTTCCATCCTCAGATAGATGGCTAGTTAAAAAGAGTTATTTAGGTGCTTAAGGATAGGTTAAACAGTTGTGTTATTGATTTTAAGGGTACTTGGGATGGATATTTATAGTTAATGGAATTCGCTTACATTGACATTTTTCAAACTAGTATCAAGATGGCACCTTATGAGGCATTTTATGGCTAAAAGTGCAAAATGCCTTTATGTTGGATAGAGCTTAGTGAAGATACAGTAATGAGAGTGGATCTCATTCCATAGACTGAAAGAAAGTGAGAGTGATCAAGGATAATTTAAAGATTTCCTTGGACAGATAGAAGTCTTATGTAGATTTGAAGAGAAAGGACATTAAGTATGAGGTTGGGGATCTTAAAAATGTTATTATGAAATAAAGTTCTTCAATCTAGTAGGAAGGGAAAGCTTAGTCCTAAATTTATTGGTCCACATTAAATCATTAAACATGTAGGACTAGTAGCTTATAGACTAGCTTTGCCTTCCAAGTTGGATACGATCCATAATGTATTCCATGTGTTGATGTTGAGAAAGTATCGAACAGATCCATCCCATGTGATTTATATAGCGTTTATAGGGTTACAAATAGATTTGATTTACAAAGAAAAACCTACAAAGATCTTGGCTAGTGAGATAAATGAATTGATGAATAAGTGGATTCCATTTGTGAAAGTATTATGGAGGAATCACAATATTGAAAAAGCCACTTAGGAATGAGAAGACTACATGAGACATCAGTACCTCACCTATTTGATTCAAGTAATTTCAAAACAAAATTATATAAGAGCAAAAGGATATAACACCCCACAAAATTTGAAAATAAAATATTTATTTTGTAGGGAAAATGAAAATAATAAAATATTTGAATTAAAATGAAAATAATATTTTAGAATAATTAAAATTGTAATTTTTGTGCTTAATGCAGTGATAATTGAAGATAAGAAAAATGATTTTTAGAAGGATAAAAGATGATTTTTGGTTAAGGAGCCATGTGGACTGTTGGATGGGATTTAAGTGGTTAATTTAAACCATCCATCTCATGGATAATAAAAGGGCCAAAAATCTATCTAAGTTAACTAAAAATAGTTGATGTTTTCTTTCTAAGCTTGTGAGGAGTTACAAAGACTCCATTGGACCTTAAGCATTGGATTTCTAAGGTAATTTTGATCAAAACTCACTTTTAAGCTTAAACAATTGTGATATTCTACTTCTTATTCTGTTCTTACATCTGTTTTGTGCTCTTTTTGCTTGGTTATGGTGTTTAAAGAAGAATGAGAATAAGAGGCAAGGAAGAAAAAAGGTGAAAAGGAAAGTAGTGATTAAGGCTTAGATAAGTGTAGATTGATTTGTATCTCTTTAGAACAATATGTGCATAAACAATTTGGATTTCCCCTTTGAATTTCTATGCATATTATGTTAGTTTTTTTTGCTATAATTTCCTTAATTTTGATGAAATTATGTTTTATTTATGTGGAATTGGAATGTTAGAATGATTAGGATGTGGTATGAATCATGTATGTTGATTTGGTGATGATTTTCTTGTGTTTTGGTAGTGCAAATGTTGAAATTTGCAACTCTTTTTGCATAAAAAATTGCCATTTTTGTATCAGTTTTAGAGATCTCAGGGCCGTGACCTAAGTTTGGTCACACTTATGACCTTTTCGAGTCCAATAGCACTGTTCTTAGAAAAATTTAGGGGTCATAACCATGACATACAAGGGCCTCGCTCATGACCTCCTTAACTAGCTACTGTTCAAATGAAGGCCTCATAGCCGTGAGGCTTGTGAGTCATGCTCGTGACCCCATTAGGTTAGAAAGGTGTTTTGATTTTTTCTTCTAAACTAAATGTTTTAGAAGGTGGTTTTAAACCTAATTAGTTTGACATCCTTGTGTGATTTTTGAGACATGTAATGTATGAATTATCGACATAAATGTGACATAATTATAGTTTCAATATGATGATGTGATGTCATGAGAATTTGTGTTATAAAAAGAAATTATAACGAGACGAGCATTCTGGACTTGTGATGACTTATAATGATATAAAGGGAAAAAGTACTATTTTGTTCCTAACATTTATCTTAAAGCTCTATTTTGCCTTTTAAGTAATTTTTGGAATAAAAATGGCTTTATTTAAAATGATGCTAAAATGCCCTTATGGTTATTGAGAATGGTACAAAAATACTGGTTAAAAATAGTGCTCAATGCCCATATTTTTTTTATCATTTACAAGGGCATTTTAACACTATTTTTAATAACTATGGGGCATTTTTGTATAAAAAATGACTTAAGGGCAAAATAGAGCTTCAAAATAAATATTAAGGGTAAAATAATACATTTTCCCTTATATAAATATGATACATGATAAATGAGATATGAGATTCCATACAACTAAATTATGGAAAAATAAGTAACTATACATATCACTGTAAATTATACCAAGGGTGAGGCAATTATTTTTAGCGTCGACACCTAGCTTTACACTAAGACCTACTGATATTTTACCCAGAAAGGGTTTGAAATAAGATCTTATTTATACCTCAATAATATACATTTCTTTATATTTGAACTTTTCAATCTCGTATCATACAAGCAAGCAAAATAATTAAAAGCTCACATATTAACTTTACACACAAGGAAAGGTAAATTGCAATGGTTGAAACATATAACAAAATAATACATAAATTATACATCCATAAAATGGGTCATTCTTTTATTGTTTAATGACCTGACAATTACCTATAATTCTATAGGAATTAGCAGTAATTGCCCAACTCCTCTTTAGGAGATTGGTCTTGGTTAAAAATACATTTTTGCATTGACTTATAATTATAAAAAATTAGAAACATTTTATTATGAAAACATCAATTAATTATGTTAAAAATCATTGTTATAAGATTAAATTTTGTGTAAAATGAGTTAATTAAGCTACTTATTGCAACCCAAAATAAATGAAAGAATTAAAAGGTACAAAACTAAAACAAATATACATAACATAACATAATTGGTCTCACCATAGCATCATTAAGTTCGTGAGGATTTATAAGCCTCCCAAGTTTGTCCATGAAGACTTCATATGCGACCAAAATAGGTCTGTGCGGACCTTATATCCAGTACGGATGATAAAACTTACAAAACTCAAATAAAGTGATTAAAATAACCAAAAGAGGTCCATGAGGACTTAATAATGACTTATAATTATAGAATAATAGTTAACACAAACAACATACAAATGATCATGATTATTAATTGATTATTGATAAAGGCTAGTATTACAATCAATATCATCTTTGGAAGGAGCATCGATTGAAATAAAACATAAACATTTTAATCGAAAATAGGTCCATACGGACTATAAAAAGTAAGTTATGTAATACAATTAGTCCACATGGACCAAAATCCTTGTTAAAAGAGGTTTGTACAGAGTTATCAATTCTAGAAAGTAAGTGTGATTAAAATTTTTCTATGAATCACTAAAACATGATTAAAACGATTTATAAATATTAACCTACTCCTACAATTGATGTGAGAATTACAAGAAGTTGCCTTACATGTCAATTAATCATGGATATCCTCAGTTGAGGAATAAAATAAAGAAAATAATGAATAATAACAAAAAGTGTGGTCTTAGATCTTACTTTGTGATAAATCCCCAAACAACAACACAAAGGTAATTTAAAAAGAATTATTTTTTTGGACTAGTAGAATAATTTTCTCACTAGAGTTGTTTTTGATTAATTGTTGATGGTTGGTGATTATTCGTGATATCAAAATAGGTTGATGAAAGGGGCATTTATATTTAGCTAAAGGGGAAATCTCACTTGATTAGGAATCAAAGTTTAAATAGGAAGATTGATTTCCTAAAAGCTTTTTAGAATGAGGTCCGTGTGGACTTTATTGCGTGAAAGAAGGTCCTGTGGACTATAGGCTTTAGTTGTTTTGTCAGACTATTGGCCATAGCTCAATTCCTTTGGATTAGCTGTTTGTAAATTATATAGAACTTAAGTTAGTAGGTCCATATGGACTAGCTATCCTATTAGTACATACAGACTATATTTTAGGTTATTTCATCTTATTGCTTAGGCTTGTATCTATCTATCATCATAAGCCCAAAAAATCAATAAGTCCATAGAATCACCCTGTACCCCCATTGAGATTAGTGTTGGTCTTTGGGCTTTAGCCTTCAAATTCAAAAGTAATAAATACCAAAAAATCTAAGTGCTTATAATCACTATGAGTATGCTATGTGAATGTGTTATGTGATAAGGTTGAGGTTATGTATGTTATCTAATGACTACTTGGTATGTAAGCATAAAGGGAAAATTAATAACAAAATTTTAAACTAAATGAACAATGCCCATGTATGAGTAGACTCATCATAGCATTGGAATAGATTGGCATGCCAATAGGGGATTTTTTTAGCAGTACCATGTCCTTATTATGAGATATTATGGGTATAGCCCCATAATCTCCACTAGGCATTGTACAATATGTGTGTGCTCACTTGAGCAAATGTGATTATGGACACATCAGCCTTGTTGTAGTACTATACATTATATGAGCTCTCTCTATTATGTGGTATTGCAAATACAGAAGTGTAAGCCCTATTATGATATTGTACATATATGTGATTACCCATTATCTAATGTACCATAGTCGTGGTATACAGTTAGGCCAAACTAAACTAAATTATGAAAATATTCATGTGATATAACCTATAGAAATAAGTAAGATTAGGAATAAAGGGATGTAACTAAAATGTAACTTGTGTTGAACATGTGAACTTCTTTACTCTTTTATAAGCATGTGCATGTCTAACACATATGTGTGGTTGACCTTGAAGTAAAGTTTAGGTAAGCTTCCTACATGGTTGTGTATTTGTCTTGTTATGAAAATGACTTTGAGATACTTGAATCTAAGCTATAATATGATATGAGGTAAAACTAGATTATTTATACACCACTAAGCATTTTGCTTAGCGCATTGATTTTCCATACATAGGTTGTAAATTGAGCATTGATAGAAGAGGCATTATATGAGGGATCTACAGTTGTCTTTGGAGAATTCATTGCTTTTTTAAGCATCCTAATTGTGACACCCTTTACCCGATCTGATCACCGAACTCGAATAAGGAGCGACACATAAATCAATATCTGAATAACTTTTATGGAAAACCTTTATCAAATAAAAACCTTTTTGTTAAGATTAAAACATTTTTCGCATGCATAAAGTTATAAAAATACGAATTTTCAAAAACCTTTTTTCAAGGTATACTATTGGGCTCCTCATGCCAAAATTTTGGTAGCATAATGGTTGTATCGGGCACTATCCCAAATAGTAACCTACATAAAAATAATGCTTCTTATATATCTCATCACATCTCCTCATCATCTGGGTTCATTTGACCCTCTAAAACATCTCACCATACTTAATCTCAGTATGCATCAAGCATGCATAAGGAAGAGATATCATACAAGTTAAGCAACGATACACAATCTTAGTAAGAAAGTTGCAATAGTATTTTAAAAAAGTTATAAATTTAGATACAGCACAGATTAGGCCTAATCCCTTAATTACACAAGAGTGCCAATATATTATTACATCACATTATCATAATTAAGAAAACAAAAATACCAAAAGAATTCTTCTCTTGATTAGTCTTCTGATATTAACACTTTGACTTTAATTTGATTTCCTTAACCTACGCATTGCAAAATAAAATGATATGCTAAGAAAATGCTTAGTGCTGTATTCAATTTAATATATGTATGTTTATATACATATCCTACAAAAGCATTAATCACAAAGATTTTATATCAAAATATGATTATGTAAAACACACTATAATCATACATATGCATTGCAGCAATAATCCAAAACAATTTAGAAGAATTTCTCATGCATAATTTCTATAATAAGCATAACTAATCTTACATGTCACATATAATCACAACCTTATTTATAAACTCATCCCTAGCATATGTGCAAACTTTAACTTAGTGTTTTAAAATTAACATCTTTATATTAAAATAATCACTTTATGCCCATACCAAAAGATAATAGATCAAAACTGGATAATGGGATAAATAGTGATTGGAGGCCAAATGTTGCTTAGAGGCTAAATATTACTTGAAAGTCACATATAGTTACCCGTTAGCCAAATATTGCTTGAAGGCCAAATATGGTTACTCAAAGGCTAAATGAAGTACCCGTGGGTACCCTAGCAACTGCTATGACTCCTTAGTTAACCGGTCAACCTAATAATCTAGGTTGTTAAATTGTATAGGCATCACTATTATAATTTAGGTTTCACCTTCTTAAGTAGCTTATAATAATCTGTCCTTGTTTTTAATATTTATTACGACAATACACATGCATCATCACATCCATGAGTATAAAAGTATCACTTATGTTTACATATATTAATATAATCTCATATAGTTCACAAATTCATAAGCTTATTATGTAACTTTAACCACTTCGGCCATATACAAGTTAATAACACCATATATATATATACATATTTCACCCTATGATATGTGCATTATAGACTCATACATGATATACAAAATATTAGGCTACTGTTACTTATATTGATAGCCATTTGGCCATAATCATATCTTACACACACTCGCACTAAAATGAGATATATATACAGACATATACACATACACTAGACATATGAATGTGAAATGATCATTTGAAAATAGGTTCACAAAAGGAAACTTATGTCACACATCATGCCTTACACATATAAAACATAACATTCCCATGCTTATATAAACAATATAAACTCATCTAACTCTCAAAGAGGTTTCGGCCCTAACATCTTACCCAAGCTTATCACTCATAACACATTATGACATCCTAGATTTCCATGCCATTTATCATGCCAAAAATATAACTAACCACTATAACACTAAAAGAAACTGTCATTATTCATATTGTATAGGTAATTAGACATACATGTATTACTTAAAGTTCCCTAAACTTGTATACATCTTACTTAAGCTATCTTATATAGCTTCAACACTTATTTAATTCTCTAAGAAGCATTCGGCTATCCCACCAAACATAGTCCATAAAAACTAATCATCAATTTTACATACATCACATAGTCACACCATACATCATCATCATTTTTATTAAAAACATAAGCATATATACATGTTTATTAAGCCATAATCAAGCTAATACACCTTATGAAGCATTCAAATAATTAAGAATAAGACATCAAGAGACCAAAACATCATCAATCAATCATTTTAAGCATTAATTAGGATTAAACATAATAGTAATTTACTTATTTCCACCAAACTACACTAATTAGCATTTATTACATAACTAAATATTCATGCTTCATATGATCACACAATCATGCAATACATAAATGAACTTGAATACACTTACTTATGGGTTAAAAGACAACACCAAGACTTAATTATACCTTGTCTTTCCCTTTGGCTTTACTTGGCTCCTCTTTCTTTATATACATTTTACAACCAAGACTTAAAAAAATCACCATAATTCTAATACATCTCCAAATTCAATTCTAACCTCATATATGTGCTTTTGGGCACCTAAGGATTATAGGAAAAATATAAAACTAAGAAAAAACTTAACCCTTAAAAATTAGGTTACTATTAATCCTTACCTTAAATCTTCAATTTCTCTTAATTAAAAACCCATAATCCAAGCTTTTACCACTATAAATGAACTCAATCCATGCTTATATAGGGCTCAGAAGTGTTTAATTGGTGTGGGATTGAAGAAAAGAGGAACAAAAATTGAGGTTTTCCTTTTTAGGTGTGGCATTAGTAAGATGAGTGAGGGAGAAGGGAATGACTACCTAACTATTCACATTTTAACCTTTATTTGACCCTTTATATAACATTTTAATGGATGGTTGGATTAAATGGATTAATAATCCAATGGCTCTCAATTTTCCCTTCTTAAAAATCTCTCTTTTTAAAACCATTCTTGCTTAGTTAAATACCATTAAACATAACTTTATACCTTAATAAATCTTTAAAATATAATCTTTAATCCTCATAAAAACCCGTGATAAAAAAGCTTAAAAATCCAATAAAAAGGTAACTTAATATCTTTACTTGATTTACTAAAAATACGTTTGATTATTTTAAAATTCCAATTCTAATGCCAATGGACTATTATTTAAGTATCAGGTTATATCGATCCTATAATTTTTTGAGCAAAAATTGAATATTTTACTGTTAACCTAAAACTAGGT
>CANXYI011739889.1:0-12734 GCA_948208565.1 Hura crepitans
ATTATTTGTACATGTTAGCTTAAAACAACAAAAATTGTACTCAAATCTTTGGTTTATAAAATCATTGGTTCTTTTGTAATTCATTGCATTTATCCTTTTGTCAAAACATAAATAAGTTAATAGAAATAGTTAATTAAATCATGACATCTAGATAAAAAAAAGGTGATAGATATAAAGTTTTTTTCAACTATGGCATAAATTTAAGATGCACTCACACACAACTTGCATCAAAATTTACACTTAAAATGTCATTACTAATAACTTTCAACCTTTTTCTCATAGGTGATAAGTAAAATTTTGTATGCAACATCACAAATGTTGAGCTAACAACAGTTCATCACAATTTGCTGTATTGCAGGGGATAAGGACAGTGACCCATTATTAACAAAATTTTTGTCTCAATATCAACCTTAAGTGCAATATCCTAGCACTACCTGAGTTTTGGTGCAATGTCCTAGCATTGCCCAATATAATCCAACATTGGGTGTAATGTCCTAGCATTGCTCGAACCACATGAACCTTAGATACAACGTCTTAGCAATACCTAAGTCTGGGTGCAACAACCTAACACTGCTAAGGACATTTTAACCTTGGGTGCAACATCCTAACATTGTCCGAACCACATCAGCCTCAGGTGCAATGTCCTAGCACTACTTGAGTCTAGGTGCAATGTCTTAGAATTGCCCAGTACACTTTAACCTCGAGTGTAATGTCCTAGCACTACCCAAACTATATCAACCTCAGGTGCAACATCCTAGCACTACTTGAGTCTAGGTGTAACATCCTAGCACTACCCAATACACTTCAACCTCAGCTTCAACATCCTAACACTAGCCAATACACTTCAACCTCGAATGTAATATCCTAGCACTACCTGAACCACATTAACCTTAGGTGCACTGTCTTAGCACTACCTGAGTCTAGGTGTAATGTTCTAGCACTACCCATTACACTTTAACATTAAGTGCAACATTGTAGCACTACTCAAGTCTAGGTGTAGTGTCTTAGCATTGCCCAGTACACTTCAACCTCTAGTGCAATGTCCTAACACTGTCAAGTACACTTTAACCTCGGGTGTAATGTCTTAGCACTGCCTGAGTCTGGGTGCAATGTCCTAGTATTACCCAGTACACTTCAACCTCAGGTGCAACATCCTAGCATTGCTCAAACCATATCAATCTCAGGTGTAACATCTTATTACTGCTTGAGTCTTAGTGTAACATCTTAACACTATCCAGTACACTTTAACCTATAGTGCAACATCCTAGCACTATCCGAACCATATTAACCTCAGGTGCAATGTCCTAGCATTACCTAAGTCTAGGTGTAACATCCTAGCACTGCCCAAACCATATTAACCTCAGGTGTAACATCCTAGCACTGCCTAAGTCTAGGTGCAATGTCCTAGCATTGTCCAATACACTTCAACCCAGGTGCAACATCATAGCACTACCTGAACCATATTAACCTTAGGTGCAATGTCCTAGTATTACCTAAGTCTTGGTGCAATGTCTTAGTACTACCAAGTACACTTCAATCTTAGGTGCAATGTCTTAGCACTGCCCAAACCACATCAACCTTAGGTGTAATATCCTAGCACTATCTAAGTCTAGGTGTAATGTCTTAGCATTACCCAGTACACTTTAACCTCAGGTGCAATATCCTATTACTGCTTAAACCCTATTAACCTTAGGTACAATGTCCTAGCACTACCTAAGTCAAACTAATAATGGGTGTAATGTCTCCTAAAAAGGTATCAAATCACCTATAACAAGGGTCACCCAATAAGTTATATGTCTCTCCATTTTTGAACTTTTAGCCACCTCACACACTTTGTAGTCACTCCCCAAAGTTAGGGGCAACTATAGACACTAAGTTTCTAAGGCTCCCATGTTCGGATTGCCTAATGATGAAGAAAAGGACTATGTTCTAATGGATGAGGATGTTAATGTCCAGTTTAAAGATCTCAAAGTTTTCATTTAAGATTTTCTAGAAAAACCATTTTAAAAAACAAAGTTTCTCATTTCATTCTCTTAAGGAAAAATGGTGTTGTTTATGATGCTAGAACAACTATTTTTGTTTAACTAAAAAAATTATTTTTGATCATGCGAGATCACTTTGTTTTTATGGTTCAAAAAGCTTTTTCCCTTATGGTTGATGAAAATGGTCATTTCAATCGAGAAAATGGTTGTTTTTCATTAAAATGGTCATTTCAAAGGGAAAAATGGCTATTTCCTCAAAATAGTCATTTTACCACTCAAAATGATTATTTTTTGCCTCAAAGTTTTTGTATAAAAACCCCATTCCAAAACCCTTTTTTTGAGGTTGGCTCTTTATGGGTTTGGTATATAAAAAAGCTTAAAATAACTTTTAAAAAAACCGTTTTTTACATTTTCATATGATTTTCGACGTAAGTTTTCGTCCATTCCAAGATCTTTCTTTTTCATGGCAATCATACATGGTGAGTCAATTCATTTTCTCCTTCTTTTTTTCATTTTGTTATTTTCCTTTCTTTCTCTTATACCCGTGTACTATATTAGTGTATTGTTGTGACTGTTGTGGCATTTTGTGTTTTTTTATATTGTTGTTGTCTTTATGATTTTACATTCATTTATCTATTTTTTGTTTTATGCCTTATTTTTTTGTCCATCTATTTATTTCTACACTAATGTTTTGATTTTATTGTGATGTCAGTTGTTTGATATTTTGTGTTAATTTTATTCTCCATCTTATGATTTTTATTAAACATCGGTGAAATCGTATTTTGCACACCTTCGAAATAATTTTGTGCTTGTATTGTTAGATTGTATTTTAGGCAATTTTTTATGTAATTTATTTTATTTTACTTTTTGGGTTAGAAATTATTTTTCAAAAATTACCATGTAATTTAATTTCCATTTTAATTATCTCCCTATAGATTCTATGAATGTTAGAATAGTTAGAAAAATGATTTTCACATGCCATAAAAAATAACCAAATTATTTTGTACATAATTAATTGTTATTTTCTTAATAAAATGGAGTTTTGATTTTTCCTTGATAAAAGTCACAAACAAATAAAAAATTAATTTTCTAGAAATAAGCCTACAAGAATCAAATTTCTCAAATAATTAACTACCTGATTTTATTTATGTCAGATAAGCATGTGAGAACCAAAGTTCTCAAAATAATCAATCACTTGGCTTCATGAACAATAAGATTGATTTTCTAAAAATAAGTGTGTGAGAACCAAAGTTCTCAAAGCAATCACTTCCCTAGTTTTAGTTACTAAATCTTTTTATATCTCATTGACCAGCATTTTTTTAATAAAGTAGATTTTTATTTTTCTATAATAAGACATAAATAATAAAATCTATTTTCTTAAAATAAGTATGTAGGAACCAAAGTTCTTAGAATAATCAATTGCCTAATTTTATGTATTTCATCTTTAATTTCAAGCTCTTCATTTATTTTTGTAAATATGTTCTATTATTCCTTGATGTGAAAGAGTGATTTATTTTATGCCTAAACCTATTTAAAGGAAATGGATAATGTTGTAAATTCAAATTAAAATTTTGTATTAACTTAAGGTATCAATAAGAGTAAAGCTCCAAATTGCTTTGGTTTTTACCTTATAAGGTATTCCTGACTTCGGTCAAGTGGCAAATCCTACCGTATGTTGCCTAACTCGCACTTTCTAAGCCAACTGAATAGGAATGATTTAGGATTCTGTGAATCTACTTCTCATCTTTTGAGACTCGAGGAGTGAGATTTAAGTCAAGCCCTTAATTATTTTGGTTTGACCGGCTGATGGCAATATGAATAGGTGTATAACATCCTATACCAATACAAGTTCATCAATTGGGTATAAGGGTGTTATAATTAAGCTAAGCATGGCTTAAAAAACTTGTTCACGTAGCATTCTTGCAATAGAAAAGTTGTTAATGAAGAATCTTATAGAAGGATTGCTAAAAATCAAGTTTAAAAATAATATATTTGTAATGTATGTTAACTTAAAAAGCAAACAAAAGCTTCATTCAAACCCAAGAAAGAGATATCTACTAAATCGTCTCTATTTAGACTTAGACCCATTAATCCTACAAACATTAGTGGAAAAGCCCATGTGTTAATGGTAGTAGATGACTACACAAGATTGACTTAGGCATTATTCCTAAATCCAAAAAGTGTTGCTTTAAAGTAGTTTAAAAAGCTAAGCAAAAAGATATAAAATAAGAAAGGATATATGATCACAAGTATTAGAAGTGATCATGGAGGAGAATTTTAAAGTAAGAGTTTTGAGGAATTTTACTGTAGAATAAGAATTCATCTTAGATTTCTACTGCCAAAACACCTTTACATAATGGAATTGTAGAAAAGAAAAATAGAACACTTTAAGAAATAGCCAGAATAATACTGAACAAATACAACATGCCTAAATATTTTTGGGCAGAAGCTGTTAACACTGCATGCTACATTTTGAATAGAATATTAATCAAACTATTGGAAAAGATAGCTTATGAGCTATAGAAGTGCAAAAAACTAAACATCAACTACTTTCAAGCCTTTATTTGTAAGTGTTTTATTTTTAATGATAAAGATAACATAAGGAAATTTGATGCTAAATTAATGAAAGAATATTCTTAGTCTATTCTTAAATGGCAAGACTTATAGAGTTTATAATAAAAGAACACTTAGTGTAGTTAAATATATTCATGTTAAATTTTACTCAATTAACAACTACACAATATAAAGGAGTTTTTTTTTGTGATCATATAGGTATACAATATTAGAAGGGAGACAAAAAAAATGCCTAAAAATAGTACTCAAGCTATGAGAAAAAAAGTCCCTAAAATAAACAATAAAACAAAATGATAGAACATGACAATAGGCAGAATAATAAGAAGTAAAACAATATCCAAAAATTGCCAAAGGAGTAGAGATATCACAAATATCACTCTAAAGAGAATTTATTGATTGACCTATCAAAAAAGATGATGACTAGAGGAGGTCTAAAAGAATATTGTGGTAATGTTGTTTTTGTTTCTCAATTATAACATAAAAACTTTATTAATGCTCAAAGTGATGAAAGTTGGATTCTTGCTATGCAAGAAAAACTTAATCAATTTAAGAGAAATAAGGTTTGGAATTTAGTTCCAAAACTACAAGATTACTCAGTCATTATAACTAAATGGGTCTTTGAAAATAAACTTGATGAACAAGGTAATGTGAATAGAAATAATGAAAGACTTATGGCTCAAGGCCACAAACAAGAAGAAGGTATCAATTTTGATGAAACATTTGCACCTATAGCTAAACTGCAAGCCATTTGCATTTTATATGCATTTACATTCTTTAAATATTTGAAGTTATTAACAAATGAATGTTAAGAGTGCTTTTCTATTTGGTTTTCTAAGTGAGGAAATCTATGCTTCTCAACCTCTAAATTTTGAAAGCATAGAACATTTAGATTTTGTTTCTAAACTCACCAAAGCTTTATATGGTTTGAAATAAGCTCTTAGAGCTTGGTATGAGAGATTAAGCACTTTTTTACTTGAAATTAAGTTTAAATGAGGAAAGTAGAAACCACTTTATTCATAAAGCATAAGTTGTCTCATATTCTAATTATTCAAATCTATGTTAATGACATTGTTTTTATTTCTACCAACATTTTTATATGCAAAAAATTTCAGTTTTCAATAAAATAGGAGTTTAAAATGAGCATGATAGAAGAGCTCATATTTCTTCTTAGATTGCAAATTAAGAAATATAGAGATGGAATTTTCATTAGTCAAGTAAAATATACAATAAATTACTCAAGAAATTTAAGATATTGGATGCTAAATTACCGACACTCTAAGGAGCTGAACAATAAATATAAAACTTAATGAAAAACCAAAAGTGTAGAAGAAAAGCTATATTGAGTCATGATCAGTTCTTTATTATATTTGATAGTAAGTAGATAGGCTATACATTTTAATGTATGCTTATGTGTAAGATTTTAATTATCTCTAAAAGTATCTCATCTTTCAATGGTCAAAAGAATCCTTAGATATTTATTAGGAAGTTAAGAATTAGGTCTATGGTATTTCAAAGATTTTTTTATGCAAACTATGTAGTTTGTATAATAAAAAGGAAATGCTATTATAGTATTTCTCATTTTTTAGGCCAATCATTAATCACTTGGTCGAGTAGAAAACAAAATTCTATAGCCTTATCTATTGCTAAAATAAAATACATACTTTTAGTGGATATGTAGCAAAAATATTATAGGCTAAAATGCAATTGGAATATTATGGAAACAACTTTAATCATGTTTCAATCTATTGCAAAAACACAAGTTCTATAAATCTCATAATAAATCTAGTTATACATTCAAGAATAAAATACATTGAAATTAAAAACTATTTTATTTCAGATAATGTGCAAAGAAGAAATATTGTGTTAGAATTTGTTCCAATAGAATAGCAACTAGAAGATATTTTAACTAAGCCTCCTAAAGAAGATCAGTTCTATTTAACTAGAAGAAAATTAGGCACGGGTACTTCTAAAAAATTAAAAAGTATTCTATTAAGGTAACTCATTCCTTTTTTACCAGCATAATTTCTTACAACTAATAGCATAAATAAAAATGCCTTTTCTATTTCAAATGAATATTTGTGCCATAAATGTGTTTGTTTGATAGTAAATAAAGAGGTTTCGTGCTTTAATAAATGAAAAAATGACATAAAATACATTAAATTGATTTGTTTGGTCATTCTCAAGAATAAGTAACTGAAAAGTTGTACTTATTATCTTTTTCAAGAAAAAGTAATTGAAAAGATTATACTTCTTCTTTTGAATTTTAAATTTCAGAATGGGTTTTTTTTTTGTTTATCTTTATAAAACATGTTTCCCTCTATTTTTTATCTTTTCTATGTCTTGAAAACTATTTCCCAAGTACATGTAGTCACTTTACATAAAAAAAAACTCCAAACTTGCCTAAAAACTCTCGTAACTGCTTTAATAATTGTTCCTTCTTATCCTTTTTCTGTTAGAATAGAAACTTCTTCCTAACTTATCTCTTTCATCATTAAAACCTATCTCCATTCATCTCTCTCATTCTTTCTGTCTCTTAAAACCACATTTTTCATACCTAGCCATAGTGAGAACCAAGCTCTTAACATAAAGAAATCCTAAGTCAAAAAAACCAAATACTTCTTCCTACTTAACCACTTTAGACCTAGCAAATCCAAACCCCTATCCTTTTGAGATAAAAAAACCCTCCAAACTTGAATCCTTAATCCTTGAGCTTCCTAAATTATTAAGGCTAAAAACTCAAAAATCCTTATAAAAAGCTAGAAAAATGAAAGAATCTTCAAATATACAATGACAAAAAAAGTGGCACCCCAAAAAGATAACAACTTTATTCCATCGAATGTTTTTTTTTGGGAATCTTTAGTCTAATATGAGTTAAAGGTCACTAAATAGATCAAACTTCAAGGTTGGAAGGATTTTATCACCTACAATATTGGGGTTATCTATCTAAAGCTTTTACATTCTTTTCACCTTTTCTACAAAATTGATCAATAAGGTATCACTAATAGCATAAATAAAAATTACTTTTCTATTTGATATGATTGTTCATGCCTTAAATGTGTTTGTCTGATAGTAAATAAAGAGATTGCATACTTTGATAAATTAAAAAAATGACATAAAGTGCATTGATTTGATTTGTTTGGTCATTCTCAAGAATAAGCAACTAAAAAGTTATACTTATTGCCTTTTTTAAGAAAAAGTAACTAAAAAGATTGTACTTCTTCTTTGGAATTTTAAATTTCAAAAAGTTTTCTTTTGGTTTTATCTCTATAAAACATATTTCCCTCTATTTTATATCTTTTCCATATCTTGGAAACTATTTCCTAAGTACATGTAATGGTACTACATTAATTAAACACCCTAATCTTGCCTAAATACTCTCATAACTTCTTTGATAACTACTTCAAAAAAACCTTAAGCTCCTATCAAGAAGAAATCCTATATCTAAAAGACAAAATATTTCTTCCTGCTCAGCCACTTTAGACCTGACAAACCTAAACCCTTATCTTTCTGAGATCCAAAACCCTTTAATTCCATACCCTTTAAATCCCTCTCCTTCTTAAATTAGTAAGGCTAAAAACTCAAAAATCCTTATAGAATCTAGGAAAATGAAAGAATGTTCAAACGTGCAAGGACAAAAAGAAAAGGCATAACAATTTTATTCCATCAAAATTTTTCTTTGGGAACCTTTAGTCTAATACACACCAATGGTCACTGAATGGATTAAATTGTAAGGTTAGAAGGATTTTATCACTTACAATATTAGGGTTATCTATCCAAAATTGGTACATTCTTTTTATCTCTCTCGAAGAAGGATTATAGATGACTACTTAACTATGACTTTAGGTAAATCTTAAGAGCAATTAACATTGACTCTATATCCAAGCTTTTTAATCTTCCCACCTATGGCTCTAAAATTATAAGAACCTAGGATTTTCAATATTACTAAACTTTGATATAGATGGTTTTCTAAAGAGATCATTAATGTAAGTGATGTTTCCATAAATCCTCATTTCTCAAAATATCCTCTAACCTTTTGTTATGTGCACAAAATCATATATGAGTGTTTAATGCCTAGATCTTATGGCAAAATATTTGTGATGGTATTGATTTGTATGTTTTGTGCCATTATCATACCAACACTACATTCAACATGGCTTATTTGTTCTACACTCAATGAATTGGTGGCTCATGTGACATTCAAAAAATCTTAAGAAGATGAATAATGCTTCCTGGGATATGAATAGTATTTTTTGAGATCTAAAATTTCCCAACTGGACCAAAAAGAAGTAAATATTATAAACAATCATAGACCAAATTCAAAATGAAAATGAAGCTATTAAGGGGATAAAAATTAGAAATGAAGATTTGATGGCAAACTAATATTATTTTAAGTTGAACCAAAATATCTAGTGATTTTTCTTGGATGGTCTCAGGAATTCCACAACCTAATCCTCAAATATTCTAAAGGGAATTATGGGTCGAGAGTTGGAATTTTTAGAGATTAAAATAAATTTATAACACTTAAAATTAAGAAGTGAGGGAAATAAAATAATGGAATTTTTTTAAATAAGCAAACTAGTACATGGATTGATAAAGTAATTTATTTATAAAGGATTAAAGGGGAAATAAGAATTTTTACTTGATCATTTTGCATTAGGGCCATTTAAAACAACCTAAAAATAGAAGAAAAAGAAAAAAAGAGATAAAATCACTAAGTTAGCCGGGTTTTCTCAACACCAAAAATAAAGAAAGAGGTAGAAAAGAGAATTATCTCGTCTATTCTAAAGAATTCAATCAAAAAGCTTAAAATTAATAAGTCATCTCTGGTCTCACTTTTCTTAAGGGAGACAATGATACCTATCACCACAAAAAAGAATAAGTAGTGGTCATGGATTTTAAGGTGGAGACAATCGCTAGATTTACTCAATGAAGGATCAAGAACTTTGACTTTGTTCTTCAAAGAAATTTGATCCTTTCAAGATAAGAAAAGGGGTGAATCAATGAAGTAGCAAATAGGTAGTAGGGGATTTCAGCTCATGAATGACTGGGGAACTTGTATTGTATAGAGAATGCAATTAAAGCTATTGAACAAAAGGTGTAAGAAATTACTGCTATGATTGATGTCAGAAAGCAACAATCTAGGTTTTTATAGAATAAAGGTATAAATTCTTGATTAGTTTAGAGTTTTAATGCCTCTAGATTTGCTCAGTATAAATCTCAGTGGTTATTGGTTCAATTACATTGTCATTGATGCACTAAAAACAATAGTTTCTTAATGAATTATGGAAAATTGAGTTATATTTTTAGTTGTTATTTATGCCAATTTGACTTATGTTTATAGAGTTATTTAGATATAAATGTGTGTGTGTTGAGTTATTATATCATCCTTATATAAGCAATAAATTGTATATTATGATTTCTACTTTGATATATATATTTATTTGTACTTGTTTTTCAGTGTGTGTTAATAAGGTAGATGAGTTCATAGAAT
This sequence comes from Hura crepitans, assembly GCA_948208565.1. NCBI lineage: Eukaryota > Viridiplantae > Streptophyta > Magnoliopsida > Malpighiales > Euphorbiaceae > Hura > Hura crepitans. The sequence goes on from CANXYI011739889.1 coordinate 10,048, forward strand.
GGTGAGATAGGTACACTATAGTTGAAGTAAAATCATAGAAATATAGAGCTATGACAGTAGTTTGTTGTAGAACTATAAATTACAAAATTATAGAGTTATGACTACAGTGGCCAAATATGGTTAATTAAGCCAAAAAGGGGAAAATAGATGGGGATTTGAGTCTCAAAATTATGTTAAAATTCAATGGAAATAAAGAGGGAGAGGGAAAAAAAATAAAAATCATGTAAAAGGAAGTGAGAAAGAGATTTAAAGATGGAGAGAGTGTTTTGGCTTAAGAATTTTGGTATTATGATCTATAGAGGAAGAATCAAAGATATAAAGGGGAAAAAGAAGGGATAATTTGGTGGAACTAAGAGTTTTTTTAGCTTAAAGGTATATATACCTAAGACCATATAAACTATGTTGTGATTTAAGTGTGTTTGTGTTAAAAATGTATATGTTATGGAATTGTTAGATGAAATGAACATCCAAGAAAGTTAAATGTTATATAATCACCTATTTGTGTTATTATATTAAATGAAAATCAAGTTTGGTATATACATGTGTGGACAAAATAGATAGTGTGTGTCATGATTAGGAATGTGTAAACTAGAATACAAGGGAATTAGTGGCAAGTACGTGAAATTGTGATGTTTATAGTTTAAGTAATATGTAAGTTAAATATGAACCAAAAAATATATAGGCATAGAAATTATGTATAAGCAAATATTTAGAAAATGATGAGTTTGAGATGAAAGTCTGGATAATTTAGTTTAAAGAACATGATTAAAAAGGTTTATAGCCAAATATATGTTCTTAACTGTAATGCTTTGTGTGTGTGTGTGTATGATTAAAACTTATTTCAAGGTGCTTTTGGTGAAGGGTGTGTAACTAAAATGCCCAAGTGTTATCTAATTAGGTAAGTGGTATATTAAAAACATGTTACAGCTTATGGAATGGGATAAGAATATTATGGATATAGTGTATGACATATTAAGGTTTAAGAATATAAATGAATTATTGTTTGTATGCTTGTCCAAATTTTGGAATATGGATTATAAAATGCTAAATGTTTAATTAGCAATGAAAAATGTGTCTTGGGTGAGTAAAATATGTAGTAGATGTTAAAACATGTAGTGTAAAATCCTTAAAGATAATCTTAAAGTAACTTTGGTGAGTAAAGATATGATTAAAATGTCTTAATAACATTTTTAAGATTTATGGAATCAATTAAGCACGTTAGTATGAAAATATACAAAGTTAGAGAGATATTGTAAACTAGGCTAGAACTTTGAAATGGTGAATTAATATATATGTGCAAGCATGTAAAATGTGAAATAATCCAATATATATGATTCTAGGTATGATTTATAAGCATATGAAAGTTATGTATTAAGAAGATGATATGACAAGCATGTTAGTATGAAAGTAAAAGTACGAATTTGTATGTATTTTTTATTATATAAGTGAAGAATATGCTTACTAGCTTATGGAAGGGCATAATGTGAATGTGATGTGTCAAGTTATGTATGATTTAGTTTAAAATATGGACATTGTTTGTTATTGATGTTAAGAATGGTAATTGCCATTAATTATACATAATTAGTCAAGTAGACTAATAAAGAGGAGTGATTTTATGAAAAAGTATAATGCAAGACCTAATGGCCTAAAATATGAAACAAAGGTCTAATGACACAGGTCTAAGAAAAATGATGCTTCCATGCATTCTATACCACATATGATATGTATAAATAACAATAATGGTAAAAACCATATGAAAATGGAATTGTAAACTTAATGCCCATATAAGTAAAAACAACCTAGTATGGATAGGTTGACCGGTCAACAAAGGACTTTAGAAACTGTTAGGGTACCTCGGTGCCGTTTTATAACCTTTAGGCCTAAATTTGATGGGGGTATAACTGGTACACCCTATTTTGGTACTATACATACACATGTTGTAGGTACAGCCATGTAAGCCCCATTTATGTACTATACATATACACGGTGTGAGTATAGCTATATAAGCCTCGTTTAGATATTGTATATATACATGGTGTAAGTATAGCCTTGTAAGCCCTATTTGGGTACTGTACAAATACATGGTGTAAGTATAGACACATAAACCCCATTTAGGTACTATACATAGTCCCGTTATTTAGTATAGGAATTTTGTCTATATATTATGGGAAAATTAAATGAATGACCAAGAATGTACAAGCAACCTCATGTATACATGACTACATTACTTATATTGTTATGTCATACATTTGATGGGTTATACATAGTTTACATGCATATACAAATCTTATGCCATGAATACCAATAACATGATATGAGAATATGATGAAATTGTAATGTGAGCTTATTTATAATATGCATTTATATGTAAATGAAAGATATAAGTGTGAGATGTGTGAACCAAAAACTATTAAAGGAAGGATACCTATGTGTGAATGACCTAATTGAGATGTATATGCTAAGAATGTGTGTTATGCACAAATATGTTAGGAATTATAAAGATCTATGTATAAGAATAAATACACGTATATGTTATATTCTGAATGCACTCGATTTAAATAAATATGTAATATCATGAAAGAGAGGTATATAGTTAAGTACCTTATAAAGATTTAATAGCTAGGCATCAAAAAGAGATTAAATTATATGAATATACCAAATGGAGTATCACACATAAATCACAATTA
>CANXYI011740029.1:0-10906 GCA_948208565.1 Hura crepitans
TCCTTAACCATAGTCCATTGTTTAGGCTATCTCTAGTTATCATCATGGGCTCAACACTTAGGTATCTACAACTAATTTTTTTTGTATCACTATTTATGGCTTTTGCCTGAGCAGGGTGCTCTAACTTTTACCTAAGTTGCCCTTTTTGAGTTTTCAACTTAGTAAAATTATAACCATTTTTGTAGTAGTAGAACTTTTTAATACGTTGATAGTCTTCTAGAATTCATTTCCCTCTATGTTAACAAGCTTCATAGCTCTTTTCAATAGTAGTTGTTTAAGCACAGAGGGCACCTCCTAGATCTATTTGAATATCCCTCTTAGATTAGCCGTAATCCCTTTGGAATGTTTTAACACTAGATCTTGTTCTTTTAGAAATTGATGACTAACCTTTTTGTTGAAAGCCCTTGCTATAAGCTTTAAGTAGATTTGGTTGTGATATAATGCTCTCATCCCTTCTCTCATTTATGAGCCCTAACTGCTGGTACCTACTTTAAGTCCATTCAAATTATTAAATCTTACCCTCTAAACTACCATTAATGACTACTCTATTTCAATAGGTATGACCGACTATAATCCATATACCAAAGAGAAATGAGTTGCCATTATCAAAGTTCTAATTAATGTTCGATAATCCCACAAAGTAAAAGGTAACTTGCTGCACCAATCTATATAGGTTTCTACCATATTTGCCAAAATCATTCTTATTAGTTACCTTTATCGCTCTCTTTGCTAGTGGTTTGTAGAGGGAAGATTTATGGTGTTAATCCTATATTGAGTTAACAAAGTCTTTATCTCACAATATTATAGAAAAAGTGTTGTATGGAATTATATATCGACATATGAGGTGTTTCTCTATGAATTAACCCATTTGTTTTACCTAATTTATTGAAGGATACTTCTTCTACCCATTTAAAAAAGTAATCAATTGTGACAATGATGTATTTATGGCCATCAAAAGAAATTGGCATTATCCTTCCAATTATATCAATTCCCTATGCTATAAACAACTAGGGTGCTATGAAACTGTGCAACTTGAGGGGAGATATCTTATACCTTTTAACATATTTAGAATAATCTAATTTAATGGTTAACTAGAGAACACTGTCTTAGAATCTTTCAAGCTAAACTAACCATGTCCATATGAGTCCTATAAGTTCCTGCATGTACTTTTTCTAATATCCTACCTACTTTCCTTTTGTCTACACATCTAGGTTGCAATCTATCTAGCGTTCTCTTATAAAGATTCCCTTTATAATATATAATTAACCAGTTAATTCTTTAACACTACTCTTTCTTTTTTTTTAAGCCACTTTTTAGATAAACTTGATCTCCCAAAAACTATTACATGTCATAGTACCAAGGATTACCATTAAACTCTTTTTATCATCATGATTTGTTCTTTTTCAAAGCATAGCCTTTTTTTATCTTGACAACATTACTAGTCTCATTTTGGCCCCTATCAAGTATCCCATATCGATAACACATCATGTCACACCGTGACTTTTATTCAAATTTACAAGTGGATAGAGATAGAATTAGATCAAAAAGTGGGGATTGAATAAGGCATATGGATTGGATAGAGTCATTTGGTGTGAACAACTAAGTGAAAAATGCCCATGGGATGTAAATGGAATTTTGAGAACAGGTTAAAGGCAAAAGTGGAAATTCACATTACCTGATCAATTAATGGAAAATAATTATAGAGTAGTGGTATGGGACAAGTATTGGTCATAAAAAAAATGAGAAATTATAAAGATAAGGTTTATAAGATGATTTATAGTAAATAGATATTATGTAAATTGTTATAAGATTATTCAAGTAAGGCAAAGGAGAACTAAAAAAAAATTAGCTAATTAACCAATAGTTATATAAGAGTTTAATAAATATTTGATAACAAAAAATCATTATACATAAATTATTATAAGACGAAAGTGGATGTAATTCAAAATAATAAATGTAACAACAAATACAATTATAAGAGAAATTATATGATATTATAATTTCATACATGTATGACTTTTATAATTAAAATTATTGTAACAAACCATGCATCTATAGAAGAACACTAAGATTAACAATAAGTTGATATAAGAGGTTTAATTAATTATATTGCCCTGGTATCCTACATACTTTATTATAGCACATGATAGGTTGGCTAGCCAACTAGGGAACCACCATTATTGCTGTAGCCTACCAATTTTGCACTTTAGTGCTAACCATTTTATTTAGGGAGTGCTATTCCCATTAAATGGACACTTTGGTGTTATACATGTTTACATATCTCATTATCCTAGCATGGATAACTATTATAGGATTATCAAGCACATAAATAGATGACAATAAAACATGTTAAATGATTAAATTGTATGCTAAAAATAAGATGTGCATGGAAATGGATAAATTGTAAAACTTAAAATAATTAGTTTATGATGGATATTTAAAATAAATTGAAAATAAAAGTATGTGATGGGATTAAGTTGTATAAGAAATTATATAATGAATATAAAAATAATTTAGATGGTACAAAAGATTATATGAACTATATAGTAATTTAGATGATAGTTTTAAAATTTTATAGATATATGGCTATTTTATAGATTTTAATAATTAAACATTTCGAAAATATATAGGACAAACATGGGTAAAACAAATTAAATGGTATATGCATTGGTACAAGAGAAGATAACCTATTAATACATTATAAACATATGATAACAATCTATAAATTAAAAATAAAAATATATAGATTAAATTTATTATATATAAGTATAATAAGATATAAGAATAGAGTGATGGGAGCACAAAGAAAATTAAATATTGTATAATGTATAATAATTTGACATATTTATATAATTGATAGGGAAAAATGGTAATGGATATAAGCTAAAATACAAGATACATATATATATATATATATATATATATATATATATATATATATCTGTTGAAAAAGAAATAATTACAAGCACTTAAGAGATATCTAAGAAGTAAGACACTTATTATATAACATATGTATATATATGTGTGTCACTTTGAAAAGGAAAATGACAAGAATAGAAAGTAAATATGAAAGAGGAAACTCTATAAAGTTAAAAATTGTGACTAATAGTAGATAAATAAATGTATATGTATAACCTATTTGAATACAAGGCTAAGATATGATCAGTAATATAGGTTCAAGATATGATATAATAAGGATGTATTATGGTGTTAAAAATTCAAAGTTTTAGAATACACCACTAAGCAACTTACTTAATGTATCAGTTTTCTTGTTAACGCATAAGTTACAACTTAAATCAGAACGAAGAGCAGTATAAGTCCTAGAAGTGCCAATAAAAGACATAAGAGGCTCATTATCACCATGAAATTTTATGTGTCCATTTTTATGTGAAGTTTTCATTTTAATATGTATAAGGTATTATTTGCATATGAACAATAGTGTGAAAAGTGTATGGATACTTGCATGAATTGTATATAAATGATTTATATAGGTAATGTGGTATATGTGTATACTTAATAAGTGAAAACTTTTCAAAGTGCTATATGTAGACATTTATGTAATCATATATAAAACATATATGCAATAGTAAAGTAAAAAATATGGTATATGAATGGAGTATATGTAAAATAGTAATGTATAAGTGATGTAGCATCATATATCTAGATCCATATACGAGTCGGGTTTAGGGTGTTACACATTAACCAGCTTATTCTTTTCCTATGGCAAATGGTAGAGCTTACAAATTTAGAATCTACTGCTAAACTAACTCAGTAATTCTACATACAAAACTATCTTCTCTTCCCTCATTTCCCATTCTCTTGAGGCCTAATATACTACTAACATTAAATCTCCATATACCTCAATTGATTTTTTCTCCAACATAAGATTAGCTTCCACGCCAAAGATATATGACTCATTTTTTGCTATATTGTTTATGGCTTGGTAGTTCAACTTCTTAGTGAGCACTGGAGTAACTAAAATGACCCCTACACTGGCTTTATCAAAGTAAACTATACAACATTTCTCAAAAATTGAATTTAAAGACTCATTAAGAAACTTGAACTCAAATTGATCTTATCTAGTTAGTTTCTAAGCTAGAAGTTCTCCTTTAATCGAATAAACTTAGAAATCTATTTGAATAAATATGGGTCTCCTTTCTATGTTGAAAATCTCAACTCTAACCCCATTTTGAAACTTTAAGATCTTTTAAATCTACTCAAGTCAGTCCTTAACTATTATTTCCTCATAAGAAAAAAAAACTCAAAGCAAAACACAAAAAAAAGAGAAAAAATTCACACAAAAAAATAAAAATGAATAGAAAATAAATATATTCACACTAATGCATAAGAATATGCCTTGCAAAGGTATTGTACAAGGGTTAAGTATGAATAAATCCTTAAGAGAATAAGTGTGTTTTGTCATCGGTAAATGTGGCCGAAAATGTGATTTGGGTGGTAAAGAAAGTTGTTTTAATGATGAAAAGTGAAGGAAAATAAGGGAAAATGTCCTTTTTGGACTTTTCTTCTCTAAAAAACCACAAAACTTTATCTTCGTGTTTTTTTCATAGTTCCTAGAGAACCTAATAGTAAAAAATGTAAAAAGCCCCTTCTAAAGGCTAGAAAATGGTTTTTTAAAGGACAAAAATGATTGTGGTTGTTTTTTTTATTGTATTAGTAAGGATAGAATATGTATCCTATCCAGGGCTTTTAAAAACTCATCCAAATGGATGAAGGTGTAGAGACTAGGATTTTTGGGTTTAACGATGATAACTAAAGATATCCCAAATAGAATAAGGAAAATTAGTCAAAGTTAGAGAACTGGTAGTTTGTAGAATGAGGTTTACGAAGACCTTATTCAATGTAAATAAGGTCAAAATGGACTTTCTTTTCACAAAATTACTAAAGGTTCACATGGAACTTATTACCTTTAGCTATAATCTGCATGACTTTGTTTTGGACTTCTTCTAGAAGATTAAACTTCCTTTTTTGCTACAAATTCCTATTTAGATGTATTTTATTTACTTTTAGCTTTTAAAATTATTATACTATCATCTGTATGATTTAGTATTTTTTTCTTTTTTTTTTTTTGCACATTTCTAATTAAAATATTTCCTTTTTTTCAATATTCTTGATTTCTTTACACTTTGTAAACTAACTATATTTAATTTGTAACAACTTAAAAATCCTGAGTTAATGAATAATACATTTCAAGCTGTGGCCTACCTAAGGCCTGAATAGTGCAAATTAAATTTTTAGAAAGTAAAATTCATGAATAAGCTGAGGTTAAAATATGAAGTCAAAAAAAGGTCATTTCGAAGTCATAAAACTGAAAATAAAATTTGGGTAACTAGTAAGCAAATGAAACAAAATAGTGAATAGCATTAAAACTTTTAAAAATGATTATTTGAGTTAATTAATCAAGATTATGACCAAATTATCAAGGCTTTAATTGAGTCAATTTAAGATTAAAAAGATGGAAGGGATTTTTGACACATGGCAAGAGCCTAAACTGTTAGATTTTAGTATCTAAAGGTGGGTTAGATGAGAAAGGATGAATAATACTCATCTCTTCCCTCCCATCTTGAAGGATATACCCAATAACTTTTCATCATTCATTTTTGTCCCTTTAACCACCAAAATCACTCGTAAGTTTGACATTAAGATATATCAATCAGAATTGATTCTGGTAAAGGAATTTAAAGAGAAAAAAGTATAGTTGTGAGTTGAATTTTATGAATATAAAGTATGGTAAGATAAATCTTTCTCTCACTCTTCTTAATTTCTATTAATGGAAAATAAATTGAGGTTGTTAGGATAAGATTTCATATTATAGATTTATGTATCGGGGACAAAGTGATTGTGTTAGGAGTCGCCACTTAGCTTTACACTAGGATCTACGGATCTTTTACTTAGAAATAGTTTAGAATTAGATCTTATTTACCAATAATATATCTTTTCTTTACATTATAACATTTATCAATCTCGTACCATAAAAGGAAGCATTATAGTTAAGAAGTATACATGTCACCTTTGCACACAAAGAAAAAATAATTGCAATAATTGAAATATATAACAAAGCACTAAATACATAAATTTTACATTTATAAAATGGGTCATTCATAATAGTGTTTGTGACTAACAATTACATGTAATTCCATAGGAATTAGCAGTAATTGCCTAAATCCCATCTCTAAGAGATTAGCCTTTATTAAAATATATTTTTTTACGTGACTTTTCTTAAAGAAAATCAGAACTATTTTATTAAAAAAATACAAATTAATTAGGTACAAAAATCATTATCATGAAGTTTAATTTTCATGCAAAATGAGTTAATTAAACTATCTATTACAACCCAAAAAAAAAATAAAATAAGAGATACAAAACTAAACAAATAAACATAAAATAGAGTTAGTCCCATCTTTGCATCATCAAGTTTTTGCGAACTGTATAAGCCTCTCAAGTTGGTTCATGCAAACTTTATATACGCCCTAAATAGGTCCATGTAGACCTCATCTCTATTACAAATGACCAAACTTACATAACTCAAATAAAGTAATCATTAATCTAAATAGAGGTCCATGAGGACCTAATAACAATACAAAATAGGATGATAACAATATATGTTAAAGATATACATGTGCTTATGAATAATTACAAAATATATATGAACAATTATTGTTAATAAGATGATGATTAAAAAGACTAATGATGAAAAGAGACACATAAATGGTTTTAACATAAATAAGTCCATATGGACTATATATGAAATGCATATTTTCAAAACAAGTGTCCAGACTACACTCCTCGAGAAAGAAAGTTCGTGCAAACTTAATGTTAACTCTAGAATGTAATTTGCTTGCTTGATAATGAATAGAATATGTAGAATTCAATTATAAGGCCATATTTGAAATCAATATACTTTCCTAACAAGTTATAGGGGTTAAAACACACATCATCAAATAAGTTTTAAAATGGAATATAAAATATGACCATAAAATTGTTATCGAACATTGATCCATGCAGACAAAATAAAATAAGTACAATCTTAATAGTATGTCTATGTGAACTAAAATAGCTCATAAAAGATGGTTCATGCTGACATAATTATGATTACAGAATGCATAAAATGATTATGTTATTCTATAAACTACATAAACATGTAAAAACCATGTACAAATAATAACTTACTCTTATAATTAATGTAAAGATTACATTGAACCACCTCACATGCTAATTAATGTGGGAGATTCTCAGTTAAAGAATAAAATAACTAAAAGAATGATAATGAGGCCTCATATCTTACCTTGATAAATGCTCTAAGTAGTAAGACAAAAGGTAGGATTTTTAGAAGAATAATACTCTTTACTGAGGGCTTAAGGATAAGTAATACAAATATAGCAGTAGAGCTTTCTTTGTTAACTCTTAATAATTGGTTATGATAGAATAAGTTATTGAAAAAGGTATTTATAGGGTCATGTGAGGGTTCTCCCATTTAGATGAAGGGGAGTTTTAATCGGATTATAAATTGGAATTAAAATCAAACTACTAATTTTCTGGAAGCTTTTTGAAATAAGGCCTATATAGACCTTATTGTGTAGAAGGAGGTTCGTGCAGACCTTTAGCTTAGTGTTTTAGGCAGACCATAGGCCATGTGTTAGTTGTATGCCATAAAGATTATGTAATAGGTTATATTCATATATTTAAGCCTTTTGATTTAATATAATAAGGCATTTCTCTTTATATCATAGTACTTTTATATATTACTTATAATTGTTTACAATGTCTTAAACCATGTGATAAAGTCCCTAGCATAAAATCATAGTGTAAAGGAGATAATGAAGTGTTCATGATGTGAGATTCTTATTGTATGCAAATGTGATAATACCTAAACATCCATGTTTATAACATTAACAAGACAAGACATTGTTAATATGGATAATTCAACACATGTTATACTTCTTGATTGGATCAAGTAGTAATTCTCACAAGTTATAAGCATAGAGATGCTTAAAGTTAACATGTGAATGCTGACTTAGGAAGTAAGTATATCAGAGACCCACCATGAGCTCTTTACATGGATACTTAATAAATGTCAGTGAAAGTATCACATCATATCAATGGTGCAAGTATCCTTAGACTTGAGATCACTAACTATCTTAAATATAGAATACTTTGACCCCAAAGATTTTACTTTGAAAAAGAAGTATACATAGTGAGATGCTTGTGTATGGCATGAAATATTTGAAGATTGGTTAGTAATCAACAAAGGATTCATCACCCAAGATTATAATGGGGAGTCTATCTCATAGTTTTGATGAGTAATCTTTATTCAAGAATCTTTAGCCAAAGTAAGATGCCATGTGTGAACGGGATTCACAAAGGGTATTTTTAGAATAAAGGTGAAATTATCATAACAATATGTCTAGAGCTTAATTAGACATACTTAGTTAAGCTTTGAGTTGGCACAAACTGGATGGCATAAAAGATGGTGAAAGGAGTTTGTTGCACCGTAATATATATGGAAGGGTTAAGTCAAACCACTTGAACTTTTGACACTTAGGTAGTCATGATGCATGGCTAGATAGCTCTCTTGACTTGTAAATGAGTGATATATTGATTGGAGAATTGATATTGATTCAATAAGATTGAATTTATAGAGTCTTAGTTGGAGTAGTACTCTATTTCACTATGTGTTACCAAATTGCCTCGAAAACCCATAGTGTCACACACTTAAAGAAGTAAAAGGATATTTAGTGAGATTGAATATTCTAATGATATGAGATATCATTGGAAGATGAATTAAGAAGATAAAACAAGCAATTGGGTATGAGGCTCGCTTGCTAATGGGTAATCCATAAATTAGGCTTTTTGGATTTAAGCCTTGTTGAGTTCAATATATGTTTATTCTTATGTTTAATTTATTTTGGACTTTTAAAGAGTTAAAAGGGACCTAAATTAGACCTATTATTAATCCAAAATGGGGCTTAGCTGAGTCACATAGGATTAATGAAAGAAGTGGGGCCATAACATAAAGCGCATAGTGCCTCTCTAAGCCTTATACATAGAAGCCTAAAATTGGGCTCAATTTTTTTGCTTGTTTTTAGGGCTTTTAGGTCATATTTTAATTATTAAAACCTAAATTAATAAGGTTAAATTGAGAGTATAAAAACCATTTTATGCTTCAACCTCCACACACACTCTTTAAACATAAAAGAATAAGTACAGAACTAAAACAAATGCTATATTTCTTCTCATTTTATTCATCCACATGCAATTCTTACTAGCACTTGGAATTTTGTGTGCCTCTTTTCTAATTACTTCTTGTGTGGATTACCTTGGAGGTTTTCCTAAAGAGTATTATTATGGCTTGTGACATCCCAGTGTGAAGAGCATAAGAAAAGAATTGATAATCATCACTAAATGGTAAATAAATGAATGCTGCTAAAATATCATTTTTTTTGTTGAATTTTAAATCATTTGGGGCCATAACCATTGTTGGGTTTTCTAAAAAATTTTAATTTTCCAGTAGGTATGATCAATAAAAATCAACATTGGTATTAGACCTAGGTTTACAAATGGTTTAAAATCAGTGAAAATTGTGGTTACAGTTGAGATACATAATATGTGATATTATGTAATTCGGTTTGTTTTAATCTAATTTTTAATGTTAAAATTTATTTTAATGCAATTAATATGAATTTGAGATGTGAAAAATTGGATTTTTTATTCTATGCATCAATTATCAATTTATTTTAAGGGAGGAGACTCTCTTATGTGCATAGAGAGATGTGCCATATTAATTATTATGCATAAAATTTGATTAAATTGATTTTTGAACAATTTAATCTAGAATATGATGAATTAAAATGTAATTTTTATTATTTCATATGTGAATAAAAATTAAAATTTATAAAATGGTTAAATCGAACTTTATGGCTAAAAATTGTTTTTAGCCGATTAGGACATATATGATGTGTTTATTAATTTAATTGATTTATAATATTTTTAGAATTAATATATCATAGATATGAGATATTTATAATGTTAATTAAATATTTCCAAGTGATAAAAACCATTTGCACATCAATTGGATTAATAAACTTGCTTGAATATCAAGATTGTCATGTTTTTATTTCAATTAATGCTCAATTTTGCCACTTCAGTTTGCCATGGGTTTCACTACTCAAAGGGGCAAATTTTTTTTATAAAATTGATAATTATTGATCCAAAAATGTTTCAATGGCTACTAGAAGTGGTCCTAAGTGATTTGGATCGATTTCCATAATTCAAGTTGCAAATAGTTATGTAGTCAACTCGTATTCGATTTTTGTGACAAACGATTGAAAATTTTTAATTAAATAAAATTCAATATGATTGGTTTTTGTAATTCTTGGATTTTGTAATTTGGGAAATGTATGTCTTGTATCATCATAAAATTAATTGAATTAAATCAATTGTTGATTTACTTAGTCAAATTTTGAATTTATAGTGATAATGACATGTTGGCCGAAATTTCTACATGGGTTGCTATTTCTAGTGGAAATTTGATTATAATCCCGAATTAATTTTTTCTATATGATTGGGATTTTGAATCGATTAAAATGGTTATAATTTATTCTAATCTAATTATGGTAAGTGTTATCAAATTAGGATTTGGATATGGCTAAATCTTCTATACGCATATCTTCCTACATACTAGAAGAAATTATTTTCTTGCTTTATGTATTTTTATCATGTTAATTCTACAAGTTTTGGAATTAAATGGACATGAAAATGTGATTTAATTATTTTAATAGGATTAACAAAATTAAATTACATGATCAATATGATTGATTTTTCATGTTTATGTAAGAAAATGAAAATGATCAAACGATGCTAGTTTTATCAGTGTTATAATTCTAGAATT
>CANXYI011740061.1:0-11720 GCA_948208565.1 Hura crepitans
AAGAATGACCTAGGATATGCCCGGATGGACCCAAAAATAGTAGACCCTGAAGCTCAAAAATTCCATTGAGTCCATTGGTGAAAGAATTTTTAAATTTTGAGGTCATTTGTAAATTCTCGTAATTTTTTAAGTTGGCATGCAAATCAAGACAATCTAAAAATTGCCCTATCGATGGAATTTGGCCTCAAAAATTTATGAGCATGTAGAGGAGATTAAAATATGAATTTTAAAATAAATGGTGAAATTTTTTTAGGTCAGTGTGAATTTTAGTGAATTTTCAAAGTTTACCGAATAATTGAGACATCTCGGGTGGCTATAGGGCCCAACCACACTTTTGCCAGCTGCCTTAGGGCCCTTGCCAAGTGGCCATGAGCTTTGACAAGTGGATTTTTCCACTTAAACAAAAGAATTTTTTTCCTTTTTTCTGCCTAGGGAGAATGACACCACAACAGAGGAGAATGGCCATTTCCATCTTCTCCTTTAGTCTTTTCTCAAATTTTTGGGTTCCTAAATTCATTTTGGAATGTTGGGAAAATCTCAAAAGAAGAATCATGGCCAAAAGAGATTTCAATAATTAATTAAAAATCCTTAAAGCTTTCATGGTCAGAAGCAGTGTAATAAGCTTATTTGGTTAGCTTTCATGCCTTCTCCTTGGGTTTTCTTAGTTATTTATGGCTGCAAATGGGTTCTTATGATTCCTAACTTCTATGGGGATATGTATGGCCTTTGTTTGAGGTCAATTGGAGCAAGAAAAAGCTTAAAGAAGGTACAGAAAGCTTTCATGGAAGGGCTTGAATAAAGGTTTTGGCAAGTTGGACGTGGTGTCTTCAAGAGGTAAGTGAATTCTAGTAATTTTCTCTTGCCTTTTGAACTCTAAGGGGGCTAGAAATGGGTTTTAAAAGTGTGTAATTTAGTGGCATGTATGGGTACTTCAAGGTTCTAGTGAAATCCTATAGGTGTAAGAAGAAATGGGACATAGAAACGGGTAAGATGTGATGAGAATTAGTTTGGCATGTATGAGTATATTAGTTGGCCAAGAGCTTTGGCTTAGGTAAGGGCTTGTTTAGTTGTTGAATTTTATGAATGACAAGTGAAAATTAATGTCTATGGCATGTGATAGTATGTGTGTATGTGTAGTTATTGTTTAGCATGTGCAAGAATGGAAATATTTGGGAATTAATGAGAAAGTACAAGTCTGGCATGAGGCATGTGTTTGTGGTTGAGAGCTATCTCATACTTATGTATGTGTATAACTTGTTTAGTATGATCCTAAGTAGTGTTTAAGGTTGATAACATATGTGCATTAAGCCTATAATGTATAGGCATGGAAGGCTAGTAGTGGTTGAGGCATAAAATAAGCTTTTGCTACCTTCAATGGCATGGAAATCTAAAGGTATGTGTGCAAGTGCATTTAGGCTATGGATAAATGGATATTTATGTAATGAACACCATGAGAATGCATGAATAGGGCTATTGGTTAAGTATACCTAAAGGATAGCTCAAGGAAAATGGCATGATAAAGAGGATAGTATGACTACCATGTTATGTGTACTAAAAGCATGATCATGAAAGCATGAATAACCTAATTATTGTTGGCATGAATGTAACTAATGTATACTTTAAAATGAAATAAAATTTAGTCCTGAAGTGACATGAAACTTAGCTTGAAAATGACTTTCAAATTTGACTAGCAAACACATATAAAAAATGGCTTATAACTTTGCCTATAAGGGCTATGGCTTGTAAATGAAAAACATGTTCATTTGTGTGCCTTTAAGGGCTATGTCTTGTAATGGAATTTTGAACTATATTTTGCCCTTGTAAATGGCCTAAGTTTTAGTTGGATTTAGGCCTATGAATGCGCTAGTGAAAACTACACTAAAAAAACAAGGTGAAATGGACTTAAAAAGCTTAGTGAAACCTTATCGCAATGGCTTGTAATTGTCCTAAAATGACCATTACCTAAACCAATAAATCCACTAGATAGTAAATGGCATAAAATTGTGAAATACATATGAGATAAAATCTATCATAATATATCATAATTATTAGCAACTACATCTTTGGAAATACTTTTTGATAATTCACCCGATACAGCCTATTTGTGGCCATACCAGACCGGGCTAAATTCTAACTATGCTGTAAAAATTATAACTATCTATTTTTGAGTTTATAATGTTATAAAATGTTAATTAGTAAAGAAATGGATACAAATTGAGGTTAAATGGCCCATTAGATAGACACCTATTGGATAGGTTGGCCGGTTAACTTAGGGGTCCTTAGCAGCTACTACACTGTCTACTTTTTAGACAGGGCTGGTACAGTGGTGTAAGCCCCCATTAGGGCCACTGTACTAGTCTGATGGATAGACAACTTTCAATCTTTGCCACTTGATGCTAGAATTGATATTGCCAGTGCAACGGCATAGGTCCCGGAAGGCCACTGCACTAGTCTATTGGATAAACTAGTCTACTGGGCAGACACAACCACTTTATCATTGATTTTTTAAATGATGTTAGTACAGTGGCATAGGTCCTTGAGGGCCACTACACTAGTTTGTTGGACAGACCAGTTTGCTAGGCAAACAACTCCTTATTATTCGCACCTTGGGTGCTAAAATTTAATCGAGCCTGTGCTGCGGCACAGGTCTAGAATGAAGACCACTGCACTAGTTTATTTTGCCTCTAGATCTAGTGCCTATTAGGATTGTCTCTTGAGGTGGGCCAACTGAAATAATTAAATAAGATAAATAAAATTTACATATGGCTATAAAATATAACATAGGGGTATTTTGGTAATTTTCCACTAATATTGCTTGATGGCTTAATTTGTAAAGATTATGCATGTAATGAATAAGAATGGTCTTAAATCATAATTTATAAAAGTTGTAGTGATTAACTAGATAATTACAAATAGAAACACCTTAGGGGTAAAATGGTAATTTTGCATATTAGTACTCTACGTTGAGCTTAGATATTGGAACATAAGGAGAATCGGAGTATTATGCATGTATAAACTATTGGAAACGTTTTAAATGCTTGAATTCACCACTGAGTATTATATACTCAGTGTACCTTTTTTGATGTGCAGGTAACAAGAATAAGGACGTAGCCTCATAAAGCATGTCGAGGCATTCAAAGGTCATTTTGTAAAGGTTGATCAAGTGTATATGTATAGCTTTTGCATTATATGTACTTAGGTGGGAAAAATAGGTGTTGTATATAAGGGACATAGGGTTGTATTTGTATATATATAGATAGACTATGTTGTAATTAATTAATGGTTAACCCTTTTTGTGTATGTATACCTTACATGTATGATTTGTAAGCCTGAGGCTCTATGTGTATGCTTGATTGTGGCTTGAGGCCTGTGATTGTTGTTTGATAGATATTGATGATAGGATGTTATCTGAGGGAATAAAAGGGTCTAGGAGATGTGGTAACTTATTATCGATGTGTTTCATAAGTTGAAAAATTTTGGGATAGTGACCCGAGCAGTTGTTATGCTGTCGGATTTCTAGGAAATATTTAGCTATATTGAAATCATTCTGTAGTAACATGAACATGATGACATAAACCTAAATAGACTATAGGAATAGACTACATTGAGTTTGTAGTTAGATAGTATTGATTAGTATAGCCTAAGTAAAATTTAAATAAATGATCATGGGAGAAGTTAAGATGGGTAACCTGGCAGGAAGTGCGCCGCTCATTGTGTTTCTTCAAGAATCCAATAGAGGGTGTTACATTTTACCACATTAAAGATGATGCAAACTTAGTTGAATTATAGGTGAAATCTAATTTACTTCAGCAAGTAAAAGAGGCACAGACTCAAGACAACCATCTTATACAAATAAAGATTCAAGTTAAAAAGGGGAAGACTAAGGAATTTGAAATCAAGATAAGTGGGTGTCTATATTCTCACGATAGGTTGTGTGTACTTGAAGTGGAAGGAATCAGAACATGGATCCTATAAGAAGCACATGATTCTCTTTATGCAATGCACCTGGGAGCATAAAGATGTAACTTGACTTAATGCCATATTACTGATGGCTAGGAATGAAATAAGGTGTGGCTCAGTATGTAGCTCGATGTCTCACATGCCAAAAGGTGAAATCTTAGCATCAAGTTCCTTCTATATTGCTTCATCCCATAGCAATTCCAAAATAGAAGTGGGAGAGAGTTACCATAGATTTCTTGATGGGACTACCTATAACTAAGAGCAAATGTGATGTTGTTTAGGTGATTATAGATTAATTAACCAAAATAAAGAACTTCATTCCTATTAGGATGGATTATTTCTTAGAAAAGCTAGCACAATTGTATATAAAGGAGATTGTGAGATTGCACAATTTGCAACTTATCATTATATCTAATTGAGATCCCAAGTTTATTTCTAGATTTTAGAAGAAACTGCATGATACTTTAGGTACCTGCCTTATTGTCAATATAGCTTTCCACCTATAAATGAATGGGCAATTTGAGTGAGTCATACAGATACTTAAGGATATGTTACAGAGTTTTGCCATAGAGATTAAAGGAAATTGGGATCATTATTTACCTTTAGCTAAGTTCATATATAACAATAGCCATCAAGCTAGCTTGGGCATAGCTCCTTATGAAGTGTTGTATGGCAACAAAAATAGAACTCCACTTTATTTGAATAAGGTGAGTGAAAACAAGTTAATGGGACCTACTTTGATAAGAGATCATAAGGAGAAGGTTAAAATTATTAAAGATAGACTAAAAGTTGCTTTAGATCAGCAAAAGTAATATGCTGACTTGAAATGAAAAGGCATTGAGTATGAAATTAGTGAGAAAGTGTTTTTTAAGTTATTACCATGGAAAAGCTTCTTTGATTTTGTAAGAAAGGCAAGTTGAGTTCAAGATTTGTCAGTCCATATTAGATCATAGAACATATAAGACTGGTAGCTTACCGCCTAGCTTTACCACCAAAATTGCAACAAATTCATGATTTATTCTATTTATCCATGCTAAAGCAATATAGATCTAATCTTTCTTATGTAATACCAATGAAGGAAATTCAAGTGCAACTAGATTTGACTTATGAAAAGGAACCAGTGTGGATTTTAGTAAAAGAAGTCAAAGAATTGAGAAATAAAGCAATACCATTAGTGAAAGTATTATTAAGACACCATAAAACTGCAAAAGCTACCTGAAAAAATGAAAAGCAGATGAAGGCTCAATATACACTTGTTTGAACTAGATAAATTTTAAGGATGAAATTTCTAAAGAGGGGAAAGAATTGTAATGCCCAAAAACCCTAGTCCTATGAATAGTACATCCAATGCATGAATAGTATTTTTTGAGCAATCGAGTCTCACTGAGGTAGCGGAGGGGGAGTATTAGTCATAGAGATTAGATGGGCAAAATAATGACAAAAATAAAGTTATTAGCATTAACCACTGAACTAATAAAATTTTTCTTATCGATATCTAATAGATAGTTACCTAAGTTTACATTGAGCTATAAAATGGTCAGGATGTGCCTGGACTAATATGGAAATTGCATAATCTAAAGAACAAAAATTCCAAATAGTCCAATGGTGTTAAAATTCGAATTTTTTTTACATTAATCAATATTTTATTTGAATTTCTAGAAAATGCAATTGATTAATTAACTGAATTCCCATTGGCTTTTGGACTCAAGATCTAAGGGCTCCTTAAATTGAGAATTTCTATAAGTTTTAGCATTGAAAGAAGTATTTTTTGGAAGCCTCATACATTAAAATCACATTTTTCGAGCTAAAATCACAAAAGATTAATCTAGACCGTTAGATCCCTATGTGGCATGATCATGGCCATCCGTGCTCTTAATATAAAAGGTAAAGGTATATACGTGTGTTACACATGATCAAGAGCTATCTCTTCCCCTATTTATCCCCTTAGGCCAACACTATACCCCTCCCTTTCCCTTTCTTTTTTTCTTCCTACATACCCCAAATCAAGCCACTTTTTACAAATTAAACCCTTTAAATTTACCTCCATCATCTCTTAATCCCTATTTTAGTGGATGAAAGTCAAGGAGTAGCTTAGTTTGGGAGAAATCCATACTTGATGAATAGCAACAATTTTTCATATAAGTCATTATTTTTAAGGTTTCATATTTTTCTAAGGTAGTATTTAATGCCTAGGTGATGAATATATGCTTAGATTTAAGTTTTGATAATTGTAGAATTTATTATGAATTTTCTAAGGTGAAAAACCATTATGTTTGTAGGAAAAGAGAAGGAATTAGTGGAGGAAGGCAAGAACAAAGCTTGAGTGGTGTCTTTGGCATGCTTTAGGAGTGTTTGTAAGTGAATTTAATGAAAGATGTGTTGCATTTTACGTATTTGTATAATTAAAGTGTGTGTCTATGCGTATGGAATAGATGGAATGTGTATGTATATCTATAATTCTATATGGTGAATATATGAATGAGGTAATTAGATGACTATAAACATGTATGAATAGTTAATTGAGTGAAAATAGAGATGTATATGTGTGAGGGCCTAATGGTTGAATGGTGTGTGCATGTGTGAATGAGGTAAAAAGGGAATTAGGTGTAAATAGCCTAAATTGCATGTCTTGAACATAATTGAACTAAGAAATTGAGGATAACTAAGGTGGATATATGATTTGGTGTTGTGGCCGAATGGCCCACTTTATAAGTGTGAGTAAATGTAAATGTGTTTAATGTAATTGATATACCTTTGATTTTAATTAAATGGGATAAACTTGCTTTAATTAAGAGACCAAAAAAATGGTATTAATATGGTAAAATGTTAAATGGCCAAATGGTATGTGATAAATTAGTGTTACATGGTCATGACGCGATTTTAAGGGAGAAATAGAGCTTTGAAGGTTTAGGGTTTTGAACCTCTAAACAGAACTGGACCCCGCATTAAAAATTGAGCATTTTTCTAGATAATTATATGCATTCTAGATCACAAATATGTTCTCGGTTTGGAAATTGAATGCCTATATATTTTTCTATGAATTTTCTAATTTATTGTGTATTATGGAATTTAGAGATTAAGCATACGCATGAGAATCAAGGCGAGAAAAGATTGTAGAATTAATCTCGGGATGATGTAGAGCATCTCTATAAGTGTATTCGATAGAACTTGCACCTCTAAGTGCAAAATGTGCAAATTCCATAATAGGTGTAATTTAGAGTACATTAGGGTTTAGCCATATTTAGGGGTTAAGCTAACCCTAATTAGATCACTAGTGTATTTTAGGGTTTAGAGAATGACAGTGTAATTAACGGATTGTAAAATGGATGAAGAATGGATAAATTATAGAGAATTGAAAATGTGAACTTAATATGGAATAGGTAGGGACATAATGATAATTTCTTAAATTTGTCATATAATAGGTATAGGTGAAAAATATGCAATTAGATTTCAATGTGTAGAATTTTTCTAAGTAGGAAACCTAATATGTTTGTATTGATATGGTGGAATTGATAGAGGAAGAGGAAAACAAGGATTCTGAGGTGTGATCAAAGTGCTCTAGAGTTTGTTGTAAGTGAATTTAATGAAATTTACATTGTATATTGTGTGTTTGTACATTTTAAGTAAAAATGCATGTGTATAGAAATGATGATTTGTAAGTATACGTATGTGTTTGAATATGAAGAATATGTGAATAAGAGTAAGTAATGGATATGAGTATTAAAGTATAGAGAAAGGAAAGAGAAACAATATGGATGTGTGAGATTGCATGATGGCCAAATGATATGGCTTGATGTGCATGTGTGTGCTTATGTGGCTCATAGCATTTTTTGTGCACTTGAGTTGATAATTTAATAGTAAACTTGATTGGTATGAGAAATAATTGAAAAAAAAAATCAATGGATGTACATTAATGAACAATGACCGAATGGTATATCGTGGCAAAGGTGTGTGTATGTGAGATAAGATGTGAGTGATAAGTAATTGAGTTGAATAATTAGTTATAAGCCCAAATGTAACATCTCTTACCCAATCTGTGGCCGGATTGAACAAGATATGTTACTTCCTGAAGGTCACCCATCTTTGAGCTGCCTTGACCTATTCTTATTTAACTCTTTATGAAATCACCTTTATCAATTATTATCATGAGTTAACTAAATTCTAACAGCATAATGGCTATCTAAGTGAAAAACCAAAAATTTGAACTAGCAAGAAAACACTTCTATATTCATTCTCATATATTACTGTATCTACCGAATCCGTTTAATCAATATCACATCAAAATCTCAATCAATGAATCACACACATTAATAGATCCATATCTCATCACAAAATAAATAGGCAATCCTAAATCATATATCTCACAATCTGATTTGTCATATAATCTAGACTTAATATAAAAAAAAATATCAAATCATACATATTCACCCTTAAGACCATAACCCCTCCTATACATGAGTGACATTAACCTAACCCTTATGCATATAATTACCAAAGGTATATCCTCCTTGGAAATCTCCTACTACACTGCTGGCTAAAGTGGTGTTGGTAACTATTGTCTAATACCTACGCATCGAAAAATTGACACACTGAGTATACACTTAGTAGTGAATGTAGTGAAACACGCATTGTAACACACATATGTATCACACGTCAATTAAATTCTTAATTCACAAGATATTTTCTTTTTATCATCTTAAATTTAGAATATTCCTTGATTTCTTAACTTTAATCATTCAATATTCATACCATTTCAAAATAATTATAATATTAAAATGGGTTAAATTCATGCTATTCTCATATTTTACCCACTACTCATTTAATATCTTTATCATCATGTAGAATGATCTTTGAGGTTTTTTTTTATGATTAAGTTATATTACTATTTATCCATTAACATTCATTTATAGACTCTATTCAATCTATAGAAAGTTCATTAAATTCTCATCAATTAGAATTTATCCTTATCAGGTTGCTTTAGTCATATTATCTTTTATTTCTATAAAATTTATCTTCATTATATCATTAATAATGTTTTAGGCCCATATCCAGGAGACAACTCTTTTAAGATTAGATATCTAGATCTAAACTTGTGCAGGGGCCTGCATTTTAGACCTTAATGACTACACCTATCATCAAATCTCAAAGTATGTGTGAAAGGGTATCTTAGAACCTCGACGGCCATATTCGTCTCAAAGCTTATATAAGGGCCCACATTGTAGACCTCGATGGCTACACCTATCATCAAATCTCAAGATGTGTAGTGGCCCTTAATTCAGCTGCACCTGCCATTAAATCTCAAAGAATGTACAGTGGGCCTTTGTGGACCTTAAGGCGATTGTATCTATACAATCATGATGCAATAGTCTTCATGGACTAACATCTCATGACACCATACTATCCTAGTAGCTGCTAACTCCCTAGCTGATCAGTCAACCTATCTAGTTAATGGTCCAACTAATATGGGCCATGATTCCTCATATCTTTTTCCATTCCTCATAATTAATTTATTTTTTTATATTTCCATTCCGTTCATTTTCAATTCATAAGTTTATCCTAGGTTCTATTAAAAATAGGTTATCATGTTTTTCATTCTCAATATACTCATCTCAATGCGATCAATTATCTCATTTTTCATTCCATATGAGCTAACATGTCCCTCTTATCTGGGTCTCACACATTAACTCTCATATTCTCAATCAATCATATCTCATATGGATTCATCATTCCTAGTTAAATGATAGACTTTTTAGGACTTAATGTTTCTTCATAGGTTAATTTCTCATATACATTTTCATGTTATTAGATCATAAACATTTTTTTATTATTCTTTATAGTCTATCATTTGATCATTTGTCTATGTGTTATATAGTCTCTATTTTGAATAATCTCTTTAAGTAGATTGGACTAGTCACATTTTTCAAGTTACTCAATACACATCGTTCATCTAAATCCACATTCATACATTCATATCAATAAACTAGGCTCTTTGGCCATCACATTAATTTATATCCATTCTTCATTCACTATTTACTCTTTTAAATTCATTACCCTTACAAGGTATACTTGAGTTTAGATGTTCATTCATTCCTTTTGCATCTCATTACTCATACTTTACCCTAACAATTATCATCATATCATTTCACAAAAGACATATATCACTTTATTGACTCATGTTAATCATGATTATAACTAATTGTTCAACTCAATTAATTATCACTCACATTTTATCTCATATTCACACACATTTGCCACAATATACCATTTGGCCATTATTCATTAATGTACATCTATTGATTTTTTTTTCAATTATTTCTCATACCAATCAAGTTTGCTATTAAATTTTCAACTCAATTGCACAAAAAATGCGATAAGCCACATAAGCACACATATGCATATCAAGCCATATCATTTGGCCATCATGCAATCTCACACATCCATATTGTTTCTTATTCTTTTCTCTATGCATTAATACTCATATCCATTACCTACTCCCATTCACACATTCTCTATAATCAAACACATATGCATACTAACAAATCATCATTTCCATACATAAGCATTTTTACTTGAAATGTACAAACACACAATATACAATGAAAGTTTTACTAAATTCACTTACAGCAAACTACAAAGCACTCTGATTACACCTCAGAATCCTTGATTTCCTCTTCCTTCATCAATTCCACTATATCACTACAAACATATTAGGTTTCCTACTTAAAAAAATTCTACAAAAATCTACACATCTCCAAATTGAAAATCTAATTTCATATTTTTCATTTACACCTATTATATGATAAATTTAAGAAATTACCATTATGTCCCTACCTATTCCATATTAAGTTCACATTTTCAATTCTGCATAATTTATCCGTTCTTCATCCTTTTTCCATTCTGTCAATTACATTGTCATTCTCTAAACCCTAAAATACACTAGTGATCTAATTAGGGTTAGCCTAACCCCTAAATGTGGCTAAACCCTAACATACTCTAAATTACACCTATTATAGAATTTGCACATTTCACACTTAAAGGTGCAAGTTCTACCGAATATAGTTACAGAGATGCTCTATGTCATCTTGAGATTGATTCTACAATCTTTCCTTACCTTGATTCATGTGCATATGTTTAATCTCTAAATTCCATAATACACAATAGATTAGAAAAATTCATAGAAAAATGTATAGGCATCCAATTTAAAAAAATGAGAACATATCTATGATCTAGAATACATCTAGTTACCTGGAAAAATGCTCAATTTTCTATTCAAGATCTAGTTTAGTTTAAGGGTTCAAAACCCTAAACCTTCAAAACTCTATTTCTCTCTTAAAATCGCTTCCTTCATGAGATTTAGGTTGGAATCAAGTTCTAAATATAGATACCCATTTTATTCAAGTTGCATGAATGATGATTATAACCTAAGATCTGGATATAAGAGAATCATTAAACCTGATATACAAAATATTGTTATGGTCATCATTGTTATTATTTAGTATTCTTATTTCCAAAGGGGCTTATTATTATTATTATTATTATTATTATTATTATTATTATTATTATTATTATTATTATTATTATACATTTAGGATAGGATAAGGTTATTATATTTAATTACCATTATGTAACTAATAACTTAAATAATTAAAAAAATGAATGAAATTTTGGGATACAAAAATTTAATTAAACATAATTCTAATAAACATAAAAAATAAAATAAATAATAATAAAAGATAATATTAATTCATGGATATAAAACT
>CANXYI011740062.1:0-19303 GCA_948208565.1 Hura crepitans
TTTACGTATTGGGTTAGGATGTGTTTTGATGTAAGAGGGTAAAGTGGTTGCTTATACATCTAGGCAATTAAAGCCTTATGAAAAGAACTACCCTACTCATGATTTAGAGCTCACAGTGATAGTATTTGCATTAAAGATATAGAGACACTATCTCTATGGTGAAAAGTGTTACATATACACAGATCATAAAAGTCTAAAGTATCTTTCAACATAGAAGAAGTTGAACTTGAGACAGAGGTGATGGATGGAGTTGATTAAAGAATATGATTATTTGATAGACTATCATTCTGGTAAGGCTAATATTGTTGCAGATGCTCTTAGCAAAAAGTTTATGTAACTTTGAGAGCCATGAATGTGAGATTGCAATTGATGCCAGATAGTGTTTTGCTGGCTGAGATACAAGTAAAGCCTAGTTTGATTCAACAAGTTAAAGATGGTTAGAGAGATGATCACAGGTTAATGAGTGTTATAAAAACCATCCAAGAGGGGAAGCTGACTAAGTATAAGATAAAAAGTGTTGATTATTTGTATTACTTCGACAAGATCTATGTTCCAGATATTAAAGAGCTAAAGAAGCAAATTTTGGATGAAAAGCACAATGCTCCTTATGCTATACATCCGTGTAGCATGAAAATGTATCAGAATCTAAAGTTGTCATACTAGTGGCCTAGTATGTATAGAGATGTGTTAGAGTATATGACCAGATGCCTTATTTGTCAGCAAGTGAAGGCAAAACATCAGGTTTTATATGGTTTGCTATATCTTATAACAATTTTAGAATGGAAATGGGATAGAGTCACCATGGACTTTGTATTTAGGTTGCCCATGACAAGAATAGGCATGATTTTAGTATGGGTTATGTTATATCATCTTAGCAAGATAACTAATTTAATACTAGTAAAAATGGACTATTCTACAAAAAAAAACTTAATTTTATATAAATGAGATTGTCAGGTTACATAGAGTGCTATATTCAATCATATCAGATTGGGACCCATGGTTCATATCGAGGTTTTAGAAAAAGCTTTATAATGCCTTGGGAACTCAGTTGAGTTTCAATATGGCATCCTATCTATAAACTAATAGATAGTCATAAAGAGTCATTCAAATAGTCTTTTGATACATGAGTGATTTGATGTTAAGATATATATTGTGTTATGCTTATGGTGAAGCATCTTTATTAGGTACTAGAAGATATGTTAAGAATTTACACCATCAAGTTTAAAGGTAGTTAGGATCACTATCCATCATTAGCAGAGTTTGCCTATAACAACAGCCACTAAAAAAGTCTAGGAATGGCTTTTTATGAGGCGTTCTATGGAAAAAAAAGTGTAGAACACCATTATACTGGAATGAGCTTAATGAAACCAAGCTCATTGGACCATATTTGATCAAGGATGCTAAGGAGAAGGTAAAGATTATCAAGGACATTTTAAAGGCAACTTCTGATTGATAGAAGTCTTATGTTGATCACAAGAGGAATGATGTGGAATTTGAAGTAGGAGATAATGTATTTCTTAAAGTTTCACACTAGAAGAAAGTTTTCAGGTAGTAAGATAAGAAAGCTAAGTCTAAGGTTTATTGGGCCATATAAAGTGAAAGAATGTCTTAGGCCAGTAGCCTATAGACTAGCACTGCATCCTGAACTTCGACATATTCATGATGTTAATCATGTGTCTATGCTCAGAAGGTGTAGATTAGACTAAACACATGTTTTGTTAGTGGAAAGGTCGAGGTGAGATCGGATCTATCATATGAAGAAGAACCAGTTAGAATCCTAGCCAGAGAGGTTAAGTAGTTGTGAAATAAGACAGTCTTACTGGTGAAAGTTGCTTGGAACCACCATAGGATAGAAAAATCAACATGGAAAATAGAAGCTCTAATAAGAGAGAAGTACCCTCACTAATTTCAACTAGATAATGTCAAGGATGACATTTCTTTTAAGAAGGGATGTAATGTAACGACCCATAAATCCCAACCTTTATGAATAGTACTTTCTCGAGATGAATAATATTCCTAAGACTCGGGATACACTAAAGCTACTGGATAAAAATATTAGTCATAAGATAATTTTGGCAAAGTTTGAGACCAATAGGAAGACGTTTGGTTGGTTAAAAATGTTAAGAAAATTTTTACGGTAGTGTCTTGTGAATAATGTCTAAGGTAAACTTAAGTCGTAAAATATTTTAAAAGTTGCTAAGAAAATTTTAGGACTTATATAACCTGATACTCAAAAATTCTAATCAACCTATTGGCAATAGAATTGGAAAATTTTAAGATTGAGAAGTATTTTTACTAAAATTAGGTTGTATTAAATATTTCCTTTTTAATATATTTTTTGTGATTTTTGAGCATGAATTTTTATGGGCTTTTGAGGCTAATTGAGGAATATTTATGAAGTCTCAGAAGAAAGATACTAGAGCAAGAAAATGCTAAAAAATAATATAAGGTCAAACTTGTGATAAAAAAGAAAAGACATTATCTTCTCCCTTGAGACTATAAGTTGACGCCACCAAAGGAGCAAGAAGAGCAATTTTTGGCTCCCTCTACCTCAAAATTCACTTGATTTCTTCCATTAAAGATTTAAGCCTACACCTCCATGGCCTAATAAGCTTAATTTCACCTCGATTTGCATGAGAAACTAAAGAGAAAGAGTGGATTTCACCTCGAAGGCCTAGATGAGCTGTGTGTTATATTTTAGACACGCTTAGTGTGTGTAGTTGATCTATCTTATGCAATTTTTGTATGCCCTAGCTTATACCAATGTATGTTTGTGTAGGCTTATGAAAAAATATTTATGTATGTGATTAATTGACATGTTAATCATGATACTTTGGCAAGATATAATATGTATATATGTAAAATGATAAAAGAAAGTGTGAATGTGTATGGTTGGGCATGATGGCTGAATGGCCTTAAAGGTGTTTATATGTGTTTGTGTTGTAAAATGTATGCAAAAGATCACATATTGACATGGAATGATGAATTATGACTCATAAACATATGGTATGATAGATTAGGATGATATGTGTGTGTGTGGCTTTATAGCCGAATGGTCATTGGCATATTATTTTGAATATATGTCAAGTAATGCATGCGAATAGGCAATATTGATGGCTTATGAATGTATTTATACCATATAAAGCATGAGATGAATTATAAAGAATGATATATGTATGTATGTAAGAATGGATGTGAGAATGTATCATATATGTATATTTGTTTGTAATTATGCATCATGCTAGTTGAATGCTAAACTTTGTGTATCTATGGCATAATGAGATGACATACATGTGAGTTAGGTATCGTATGAGATAAAAGTGTACATTAGTGGTTGGTATACCTTAGCTGAATGAGAAGTTTAATTATGACTATGAATGGTTATAGATAAAAGTGATTAAAGCATGGCATGAGATCATAGCACAAATATATGTGTGCACATATGTAGTGGTTGAATGTTTTATTAACTCTTAGTGTATTTATAATCTTAAAAGTGAGCATGAAATGAAAGATACATAATCACATGCTAGAAATGGATTATTAGATGTTGAAAATGTGTATGTAACCATATAATAAAGACATATGACATGAGTGAGTGGCTAATGCATTTGATCTTGTGCTTAATTAGCTAAAAATGAAACATAACATAATATTTTTAGTTTAATCAATTTTTGATGATGCCAAAATCATAATGAGTTACTTTAAGATTTAATATGATGTCTAATTAATAAAATATAAGGATAGCCCATGTGAGTAACAACCTAGATATGGATAGGTTGAACGGTCAACTAGGGATAGATAGCAATTGCTAGGGTACTTCAGTAGTTTGATGTCAATTTATGGGTCCACTTTTAGTCTGACTAAAAAACCTATATTTTTTTTTATCTAATGATACATGCAAGTGCAGCTATTGTTTAAGTCTCATAGGATTATTGCACACTTTTATATTGATATAACCACTATTTAGGTCTATTAGGATCACTGTATATCTATGCTGGTGCAATAGTTATTCAGGTCTAAAATATGGGCCATTACATGCAATGATCCCGATATCCCTAGGAATTTTGTTCTCATTAATATGGGCATTATAAAGATAATTAAATTGATATATAAAAGGACTTAAATAGTCTCTTTCACATAATGTATGATTTCTACCATGTGAGTGATGAATGGTGTTAAGTATGCAGTATTAGTATTGTGTATGACCATTTTATGGCATGTATGAATGACATATAGTGTATTACATATAGATATGCTCATTATGTACACTAATTTCTTTATGCTTGATAATGCATTTGCATGGGACAAATGATATTTTTGTTACCATAAGTTATATTGGTTAGATTTTGTATAATTAGGCATGATTATATATGGTAATATGCAAAAGTTATCTTGATTACACTGCTAAGCTATTTGCTTAATGCATCGTCTTATTTGAGATGTGTAGGTAAGGAGGACAATTAAGCCTAAGCCTCAGGACATCCAAATAAGCAAGAGAAGACCATTGTTTTTGGTATATTTTGCTATATGTAATTGAATTATGTGATGTATAGGTGTAGAAAATGCACTTTCATGTTTGATGTAATTAGTCTTGGGCCTAAACAATATTGTTTTTGTAATTGTAACCCATATATGGTTTTGTAACTAAATTTAAACTTTTTAAACTATTTTATGCATGTGTGTTGTCTCTTCTTGAGGTTGAGACTATAGCTATGGTTGTTGATTTATAGATTGATCAAAAGGATCATGGAGATAGGTAAATGATTGAGAAATGTTTTAAAAGTATTTTTTTATCGTATGTTCCTATTCAAAAATTTGGGATAGTGCCTAGTACAATCATTATGCTATCGAAATTTTAGCACAAGGATTCTCAAATTTTAATATGTAACTCATTTTTTGAGAACTCACATTTAGGTTGTTTTATTCATGTATGCTAAGATGTTTTAAATGATGTTATATAAGCTGAGATTGGATAACATGTTATGTGTGCACTTATGAGTCATGTTCGATGATTGGATGTCATCTGAACTAGGTAATAGGTGTCATATATTTAATTTTTCATAAAACCCATGTATATATAAGTCAAATAACCACATTTTTTTGTCAAACTTGAAACAGTGAAAACTCTCTTCCTTCTCCAAAAATTCTAGCCAACACTTCCATGGAGGAAAACTCCATTCTTCACTTTTTAATCCTCCATTTTTAGCCTATTTTAACCCATCAAAATTAAATAACAATAGCTTTATAACCTCTAAATGTTAGGTTAAGTGAAAATTTGTGAAAATATCTAATAGAATGCTTAGTTTCACACCTCGATGAATAGTAAATAATTTTTTTCAGGAAATTTTTTCCAAACTACAACATTTTTTCTATGTTTTTCAGGTGCCTAGGAGTGTTTCAATGTGGTCAATTTTTATTTTTAGTGATCATTTGATTCTATGCAAATTTTAATGAAATGAATCTATATTCCGTAGTTAAGCATGGCAAGAAACAAACTGATAAAGGAAAGAAGAAAGCATAGTTGAGCCTCATGTGTGCATCTTAACTCAGATTATAGTGTAGTCAATATAAAATGCTTAGTTCTTGTACGTTGTAAGTGAGTGTGTGTGTGTATGTATGAGTGTAATTGTGTGCAATTGGTGATTTAGTGATTAATTGTTATACATTAATGATTATACCATGAATTTATATGTCTTGAAATACATGAATGATAATTAAAGTGTTAGTGTGAAGGCTTTGTACTATTAGCCAAAATAGGTGTTAAAGGGAATATGTAAATTATGTGCATTATATGAATGTATTAAATTGAATATGGATTAATATGTTAATGGCATGCATTATGTGAATTTTGTGAGCGTATGTAGCATAATGAATGTGTGAGAAATGAAGGAATTAAGGGAGCACTAAGGGTGGCTAAATTGTGTATAAGGGGTATACTTGAGTGTTTATTAAATATTAGCGCTATCCACATGTGCTAAGTGTATTTATTTGATTTCATTTGATTATGGAATAGTTATAATTAGTGAACAAATGTATATTTTGATTATTTGTGGTGTATGGCCAAATGGGTGAAGATATGAAAGTGTAAATTATGATATGTTGATATGCCTTAAATGTGATTATGATATATGTGATGTTATGCAATGCATTAGGATGAAATACACCATGTGATAATATTCTCTATATATTTGTCAATGATGCTTAATAAATTTGCTATATGTCATGTTTGAAATGTATGTGCTCTTTAATGAGCTATGCTAGTCGAATGGTATGGTAGCCATATGTTATGGTTTTAGTCATGATAAATGACTTATAGTGGTGTTAATGAGTGCATTATGAACAGTAAGGCTTTATATGTGCATAATTAGTAATATGTACATATTATGTGTTTGGATGCTAAATGATATCTAATTATGCATTATTCTTTAATAGAATGCCTATATTATGTCTCATGCTAATAAAATGAGCTTAAAAGTCATAATGACTTAAAAATGGAGAAAAATATGGATTACATAAGCTATTTCAACTAAAGTAAGGTGGTAAAACTAAAAGAATATAATTACTAGCATATTCGAGTAAAACAACCTAGTCGAATAGGTTAACTAGTCAACTAGGTTTAATAGCAGCTGCTGGGGTACATATGTGCCTTTTTATGTTTGGCTAATGGGCCTATACTATTTGTTGGCCATCGACTCTATGCTATATTGGTCTTTAGGCCTATGCTAGTAAATGAACCCTCAGGTTCATAATTGGTCATAACGACCTTATGTATGATGTGTTAGTCTTAGAACTTATGTTATCTTTGGTTTATAAACCTATGCTATGTTCGATAGATGGGCTTATG
Organism: Hura crepitans; assembly: GCA_948208565.1. NCBI lineage: Eukaryota > Viridiplantae > Streptophyta > Magnoliopsida > Malpighiales > Euphorbiaceae > Hura > Hura crepitans. The sequence goes on from CANXYI011740062.1 coordinate 6,845, forward strand.
TTATGCTTAATCTTTAGACTTATATTGGTAGATGGCCTTCAAGTCATTTAAAGATTGTACTAGCCATCTACCCTTATTATCTATAAGATTCTTGCTTTCTTTGATATAAGTAGTTAATTAATGATAATAAGAATATTTATATAAAGAAATCATATAAATTGCATATTATTGATATTATGCATTATATTATGACATGATTTAATTTATGATGTTTTTATGACTCAGTACTCCTATTGCACTATACACATACTATAATGCTTATGTGATTTTTGTTGTGATGTAATGCCAATGAGTTAAATTTATGTATACATGTATGAATGTGGTATATCATATTATATTGATTACACCACTAATCTATTGCTTAGCGTATAGTATTTTTCTTTGTGAAGCATATGTTTAAGAAGGACAATCTAAGTTAAAATTTAGCATAAAAAGATCTAGAAGAGAAGGCTTTTTCTTTTGGTATATATATCTTTTGCTGTATATAAGTTATGTGATGTAAATGTAGAAGCACTCATATGTTGTAAATTGAGGAAATTGGGCCTAAATTGTATAATCATGTGTTTTAAGGTTGTTAATGTTTTTTTAACCTTATTAAAGATTGTTTTTAAGTGTTTTACTTGTATGATATCTCATTTTGAGGTTGAGATTTTGTTTTATAATGTTAACTACTTTTGAGTGATCAAAAGAGCACAAAAGTGGTGGATTATCCTTGAAATGGTTTAGAAGTATTTGATTTTAATACAATTTACTATTTATTTTTGGGATAGTGTATTGGTACAATCATTATGTTGCTAGATTTTTGACACAAGGCTTTCAACTTTATTTTCAAATTAAGTTTTGAAATGTTTTTGTTAACTTGCATTTTTATAAGCAAAGCATTTTATCAATAATAATTATAAGAACGTTTTTAATATGTTAAAGATATGGTAGTTCAGATAACATGCTTGTGTGTATCTCTCTATTTGAGTCTAGTGATCAGATTAGGTAGAGGGAGTCACAAATAAACTCAAAATGCTTTCTTATACCTACACCTCTATAAAGCCAAAGTCCTTCCTATAACAAGTCTATGAAAAGGGTGAATTCAATAGTAATGTTTTAGTATACGCTCTTGGTACACACATTCATTCATGCATTAGTTGTAAGAATTCTAAAGATCCATAGTAGTAGCCCATACACATACACATATGAGCACATAGATAGGTATACATATATTTAGAGTGAAATAAATATAAATGCATATTTACTTATTCATCATTTTTACAAATGCATTTACACACTAAGTATAAAAATCATAAGATCCATAAATATGTTTTTTTCATTTGTATAGTAATAATGTATACACATGTGTAAACACATACATGAATTAATACATTTGAATACATAAATAAATAGATACATGGATAAATCTACATACATCACATATACAAAAATGCATGAATATTCATATAATATTTACACATATATTTAAGGAACATATATTTCATAAATTATGATTCCATGGTCACAAATACATACATACATGTGTATACGTATGGGAATAGGCATCATTATCACATACATAAGCATAAAACATTGCATATACTCCATCTATACAAATGCATAAATAAGAGTATATACTAGCACACTAAGCTTGTACTCATATACAAATAAGCAATAGGCATGCATTTGGTCAATTGTCTGAGCATATATATATTTAGGAAACACCTCTCACATTTATTACCATATACATTTGAATATATAAATTAGTCACATGTTATATGATATAACATGTATTAACATCAATATTATGAACATCCACGTCTAAGCATTCATACTCTCAAATATACATGCATTTATCAAAGAAAATATACAAATATATGCACTCATCACACATCCTATTTACACGAACTCACATACACATATGCAATAGGATGCATATATATAGACATTAAACATGTAATCCTTGCATGTTATGCATGCATTTTAACTATAAGCACAACAAAGGATAACTATTCTTTAGATCTTCAAGAAGTATAGTTAAATCATGCAAGGGGTAACTTTCTAATAGGCGATAAACACAACAAAGGCTAAGGTACGTATCACCAATTTATCATTATATAATAATACTAACTTCTATATTTTTTTCAAACTATAAGACACATCACTAAAACTAGTTTAGTTCACTACATGTGAATGCTGTGCATTTAGCAAGATTTATAGACTTAGGATGGATTGAACAAGCATTGTATAATGAAAAATAGGAACCTTATTGCATGTTGTTATGATGAAAGAAAAACTAAAACTAATCATGTAAAAGTACATGAAATGATACAACTACTCAAAAAGCAAAATGGGTAAATCTTTCAAAGGGGTAATTCTCTATCAGACGTAATGCCAGATTTAGTTTAGCATAAAGTCCACACCCGAATAATTAGCTAAATAGGGATTTAGCTTTTATCAGTCAATTAACAATCAATTTAGCCAATATAAGAAGAAGTGCAAATGAATCCAAACATAAGTCACAAAATGTAGTCATTGTCATAAACATAGTCATAGTAATAGTCATAAACAAGTCACAAGCCATAGTCATAGTCTAAGGCATAGGAAAAATTTCCAATATCTTAGCCATAGTCTAAGGCATAGGAAAAATGACTAATATCTTTGTCATAGTCCAAGGCATAGGACAAATTGCTAATATCTCAGTCACTGTCTGAGTGGAGGACAAATCATCAAGATAGTCTAAAATAGAGGACGAACTGTTAATAAAGTCAAAGGCGTAGGGCAAAGCATTAAAACTCTAGGTAAACATATAAGTAAGTATCCCTAACTTCATCTTATATATGTATTGCATAAAAAACCTTTAATAAAATTTGCATCACACTTCCATATATTGCAAATTTCAAAGACTCGATGATGCTAACCAAAGTCATGAATCAAGCAAATGAATGATTGACACAAAAGAAATACCAAAAGAAGGGAAAAACTATACCTCAAGGTAAGACAATCATTAAATATCTAGGGAGAAAAGAGAGAAGACAAAAAGACTTAAAGAGTAAGAGAACAAATCCCACTTACAAGCCTTAAAAGGACTACCTAAAATCATAACCCCTCAAAAGAACCATTGTACAACCATACTTATAATCATGTGACTCTTTAGAATAGTCACGTGACTATACCACTAGAAACTCAATAAGAATTACAGAAGCTTATCCTAATCTAAACTCCTGGTCTCTAAAAACCTAGAATTTAGGTAGAAATGAACCAATAATGTTTTTTTTTACTTGAAATAGTAGAAAGTGAATGGTAAAAGTTAACAAACTCTTTAAGATCAACACCTATAAATACCTTTCAAACAAACACTCAAACATAAGAATTAATTATCAATCAAGCATACAATTTAAGAATTGCTCAAATCAAGTGTTTTCTTGAAATCCTTAAGAGATCTAATAAGTTCTTTAGTAGTAGACAATATTTAGAATCAATTCAATATATTGTGAATGTTTAGAAGCAATCATTCCATCTGAAATGAAAGTTTCTATCACCTCGGTATTCCTTTTGTGAGCAATTCATTCGTGAGCTTGAAGCTTCATTACTAGTAATTCTTAAGGGTTAAAACTCATTCTTTTCATTATAATAATGTGTTTTAATCATATACACAAGCTTAGATGCATAAAAATTGGTTTTTCTCATAAGTTATGTCATTAATTTAACATAAAACTCATTTTTAATTGTTGTTCACATAGATTTACATAATAAAAGTAGTAAAATCGTATTTTTCAAAATCATAAACATGTTTTCCAACTCATACATGAATAATGGCATGATTTTAGTAGAACTCTATTACATATTGAAGCAGTTAAATCAATTAAAGTTTCATATCAATTTTTATTACAAATTTACACTTTATTTTATCATAATTATATCATTTATATGCTTAATGTGAATTTAAATACTATGAAATTGCATTTTTTATTAGAGTGTATGATTTCACTATTTAATATGATGAACACACATTGATTGCTAAGCATAATGATTATTAATTGTCAACCACAAAATGGCTTGGTCCCTATCTTATGTTAAAACACTGATCACCAAGTTTATTAATTCTCAATTTGTATTAAGTGATGACTCCTGGCAATTCCTATTATCATGAGCTCTATCTAGCTCATAATGACAATAACATGAGGAGGCTATAGGGGGCTTTATGGTTGAAGTAAAAGTGGGGCCTATTTTTTATTTAATGTTCACTATTCTAGACATTCCAGCTAGCTTTGCTTTATTATTGCATCACCCATGGTTTCACATGTTAAGAGGTGTGTCATCCACTTTCCATCAAATGATTAAGTTCCCATATGATTGAGGGGTAGTAACCATTAAAGTTGTATAAGATAATATTATGGCATCTTTATGAATCACTGACTAGCCTCTTAATAGGTTTTATGCTATAGGTATTAATAGTGATGAATAGGTTATGATTTCTAAGATTATGAAGAATTGTGATTACTTGCCTTGGGTTAGTTTAAGAAAGAATCATCAAGGAATGTCTACTCTAATATGAACCAAAGGAATATCTTGCCAATCAAAGAAAATATTAAGCTATAATGAGAATTAAAAATCAAACCATGAGAAGAAGTATGATATTTGTGCCTCACTTGATCATTAATTTGTGAAAGGGAATCTTGAGAGAACATATTACAATGAGGTTTAGTTTTTGAAATGGGAGATCTAATGAACCTTGGGTTCCATATATTTGATGATGTATTTAACTGAAAGACCATGGTAAGTATTTAAGAGGAAGTCAAAGAAGTTAATAAGTTGATTACATATCTCAATGGCATAAAGTTGAAAGAGCATCATAAGAAAAAAAAACTCTATCTTGAGTACCTAGCTATTGAGGTCAAAAGAAGGAAGTTAGTTGCTAATGTAGAGGAAGAAGTGGTTGTAAAGAAAAGGTTTGAGACTATGCAAGAGGCCACCATAAAAAAAAAAGCCAAGAATGAAAATGGTAGTGCTACTATTGCTAAATAATTTGGATTTGTTTTTCCTTTTGATAATAATGAGCTTTATATAACTAAACTTATAAAGGCTTGTGACCTTTTGTTAATGGAATACCTATTGGTTTTGCTTACTTTTAAGATATCCCCTTATGGCACTTTGTACCATGATTATAACCATGCACACATTTTTACATTGAATTGATTAAAATTGAACAATTTGATATTGGCACTAACAATGAATCTAAAAATATTTTAATTGCATTTGACATTACCCTTTAAGAAAGAGAAAATTTTGAGAGATTAATATTAAAATATAATATGTATTCACATGCACTTACTAAGATATGCTTGATATAGACAAATTAGTTAAGCAGCATGTCATCTCGACTTATGAAGAAGCTAAAGTGGTAAAATAGAAGTTGAGGTGTATAAGTCTAGAATGGGCAAAAAAGATTAAAGAAAAGGTATAAAATCAGGTAAAGGCTAACTTCTTAAAAGAAATAAAGCGGCTAACTTGGTTAGCCAACATCGTCCTTGTATAAAAAAAGGATGAAAGGTTTAGAATGTTTGTAGACTATCAAGACAAAAACAAAGCATACTAGAAGGATTATTTCCCATTACCTCACACAAACATTTTAGTCGACAATATAACCATGGCTAACATGTTTAGCTTTATAGATGGCTATGTCATGTCACACCTCAACTTTTGGTCTAATTTTTCCCAAGGATAGAATTGGAATTAAAAGAAAAAATGGGAAATGAAATGGATATAGAAATCAAGTAAAGTTGATTGGATTAAATAGCAGAGTGAAAAATGAGTAAAGGGGTAAAATGGTAAATACTTGAAATGACAAAGGGCAAAAGTAGAAATGTGTAATTAAAGGTCCAAAGATAAGTGGAACACATGTAGAAGGATAGAAGGTATGAATATAGTATAAGACAAACATGAAAGTGTGAAAAGAATGAGGTTTGGGAAATAGTCCTAAAGAATAGTAAAATCGAGCCATGCATAGTACCTCCTGAGACTTGAGTGCACTAACTGAACAAAATGAGAGGAAATATTATAAAATAATTGTAGGCAAAGATTGAAATGAAATTGAGTCAATAAAGTGCTTAAAGTATAAGTAAATTTTTTATGGCAGTGTCTCGACAATAGTGATTTAGTGTAAACCGAATGACAAAATATTCAATTTATGCTCAGAATAATATGGAATAGAATGACCTGATGATAAAAAATTCTAAATAAGTCATTAGTAATAGAATTGGAATTTTCTAACATTGAGAAGTAATTTATAAAAATTGAATAAAAATTTAAGGGCTTAGTTAAATGGTTTATTCTCAATTTTTAATTATAGTTTTCTCGAGATGTATGAATTATGGATTATCCTAATTAATGGTATGAAAAGGGAATTAAATTGACATATCAAAATGAAAGAATTTATATTGAAAAGAGAACAAGGGTTAGAATAAATATGAGCCATTAGATCAACCAAATGGCATACATCCAATCCTTGGTTGCACTATATAAATAAGTGTGTTGTTAGAATTAAAAGGCAAAAAAAAAACTCCTTCTTCCTCCTCTTAAAGCCGACACTTTGAACATGTAGCTTCTCTCCTTCTTTTTCTTTTTTTTTCATTAAATCACACATACACAAAAGCTAAATTTCACTACTAAATGAACCTTCACTACTTCTAGATTAGTATTATAAGGAGAAAAACACCAAAACAAGTGTTAATTTGAAGTTTAACAGCTTGAGTGAATAGTGCCACTAGTGTTGGTAATTGTTCAAATCTTTGGTTTTATGTTTTTGCAAGATATAATTCAATCCCAATTAGATGTTCCTAATGTCAATTTCAAGTCTAGAAGTGTATGGATTTTATTTGGATTTTTTAAGTTATAATTGGTGTATGTTTGAAGAGATTTTGAAGGGAGCTTAAGGGAAAGGCAAAGAGGTGATGTAGAAAGGCTTATTAGAAGCTAATAAGGATCCTTGTAAGTGTATTTAATGAAGTATACTATGTGCGCATAAATTCAATGGTTTAAGTGTGTGAACTTATGCTTGGGTTGCATAATTAATGCATATGAGCATGTGTAAATTAAAATTAATGGTATATCAAAGCTATTTGAATGGTTATTTCATGATTTTAATGGAAATTAATTTAAGAATTGATTGGCAAAGGGATAAACCTAATATGGCCAAAGTATGCTAGGCATGTTTGTGTGTGTGTTTTGGATAAGTAGAGGTAAAGTGATAAAAGTATGAGGTGAAGTTCATGCGGTGGAAGGTAGATGATGCTATATAAGCATGTGAATTTTGTAATTAAGGAATATAATAATGCCTTGATAAACATAGTCAATGTAGGCAAGTATGGGCAATGTGATAAATAAGAAGTGCTAGTGTTAGTAGAGTGATTGAACATTATATAAATGATGAAAATAGATAAAGAGAACATGATGACTTAGTGAATCCATGATGGCCAAAATGTATTTCTAGGTGTGTGCTTTTGTATGTCTCTTTAAAATAAGGAGTTAATATAAATAAGAGGCATAGTTTAGAGAGATGAATAAGAATGGCCAAAATAATGGTTAATTAAGGATGCATAAAGACATTAAGTGGAAAACTTCATAAACTAAGGCATGTGTGCATGTGAATGTAATGTCACCATGAAAGTTGATAGTTAGATGATGAACATAGGAAATGGAATGTTAGCTTGATGTGTGAAGTAATTGATAAGAAAATTGAATGAGAATTGTGATGCTAGCAAGATTAAAAAAAAGTTAAACTAGATAATGTTTTTGTAATTAATTGAGGCATGAGTAATTTGAAATGAACGTCAAAGATAAAAGTGATTATAGATGTTAACATAATAACTTAGTCACATATTTTTGTTAATATATGTATGAACCTAAACTACAAGTATGAATTGTTGAAATGATGATGGGAATAAAAGACTTGATTCTTAATAAGTAATTATGTATAGGTAAGAAACATATGAAGTGCATGTACAAGGTTAGATAATCATAATGGTATATAACCATGTAATGAATGGATTTAACATAGTGTTGTTATTTGTAGACATAAACCAAACCAAGAAATCATAAAGAAGTGGCTAAATAATAATTTGACATAATTATGTGTGCTCTAAAACCATATAAAAGTATGTAAACAAATTAGAATATAATAAAAACCCATATGAATTGGATAATCTAGTTTGGATAGGTTGACCAATCAACTAGGGATATATAGTAGTTGCTAGGGAACTTTAATGTCTTTTTTATGCTAATGAAGTATCAGTAAGGTCTAATTGGGCCACTGTACACCTTTAGTATTTAATGCTAGTACGGTAGCTAGTAAGGTCCATTTGGACCACTACACATATGTATGTTTAACACTGGTCTAGCAATTTGTAAGGTCCTAAACATATATTTAATGAAGGTGCAATAACTGATAAGGTCCGATAGGGTCACTACACATATACATTTGCATAATGTCAGAGCAGTCGCTAGTAAGGTTTGATAGGGCCACTACACATATACATCCATATAATTTGAGTGTAGCCACCTGTAAGGTCCAAAAGTGGGCCATTGTATAACTGATGAGATATATATCTCATTGTCTAGTATTAGACAATAGTGTCTATTGCATATGGGCTAAGTAAGTAGACATTGGTATTGATATAAAGTATATGAGGTAAGGATAATTTAAAAAGCAAGTATAAGTATATAATAAGAACATAAATAAAATGTTTTTATTAAGCTTTAATATATATATATATATATATATATATAAACTTATAAAATAGGTTGAGTAAATAATTAACTGAATTAAGTTTAGGGATAAAAATGGGCATTTGAGATAGGCTAAATATAAATGGCAAAGTAAGATAGTAAGTATAAATATGGTTAAAGGGTAATGAGTTCTTAAGATGAAGTTATAGTGAGTGAACAATAATTTAAATAATTAAATTAATGGTAGAATTATGAAAGGAAGAAAAATTAATGCAATAAAAAGATAGTATGACATAAGGTATAACTATGAGTATTTGTCAATAAACTCGATTATTTCTATGCACTTATAGAATTGGCATGTAAGCTAAACTTGAACTACATTAACATTATGTATGCATTATGCATGTGTGTGTCCAATTTAAGTATATTTTATTGAATATGCCACTAAGCATTATACTTAGCGCATCGTGTTTCGATGTGTAGGTAGGAGATAAACAGGTATTGCTCGACCTCAACATTGTAATGTAGTTGATCAAGCTTCTATTTTTGTATATTCTTATATCTTATACTATAATGTATAATAATATAGATGGCACTCATATGTAAGTAATTGTAATAGGCCTAAACCTAGTTTACATCAAATTTGTAAACTTAATGTTCTCATGAATATATGTAATGTAAACATATATGCATGTGTAATAATGTTATGAAAATGATATGGTTATAGTGTAATATTGAATCTGTTATTACTGGATGATAGTTGGATTGGTTAATTGTATTGAGAGGATCAAAAGGATTTAGAGTTTGAAATTTTTGTGTATGTACATATAGAAGTGTATTTTCTGCATGTTATTATTTGGGCAGTCTCACTGATCAGCCATTATGCTACCAAATTTTTTGACACAAGAATCCCAGTCACTCAAATTATGTTTTAGATTAGCCTAAAAGATTGAATGTCAAATGTTAAATTTTTAACTAGCTTATAAGTGTAAAATTGATAATTAACAAATAATGGATAAAGATAATGCAATAAATTAGAAATAGTTGTATGCCATTCCTTATTTAGGTCCGATGACCGGATTAGGTAAGCTATGTCACATGTAGGGTATAATTAAATCCTAAATAATATTGTTGATAAGGTTAAAATAGCCTTTATCATTGAATGAGGAAACATTTGTTATAAAATAATGCCATTTGGGTTGAAGAAGCTAGAGTGACTTATCAATGCAAGGCAATAAAGATTCTTAAGGATTTAATTCACAAAGAAGTGGAGGTGTATATAGATGATATGTTAATTAAATCACAAATGTAAGAAGGATAATTTGAAGCATTAGAAAAGTTCTTTTAATGCATTAATTAGTACAATCTATGCCTCAACCTCAAGAAATGTCTTTGAGGTGACTTCAAGTAAGTTGCTAGGACATATGATCAATTAGTAGGAGATAGAAACGGATCTTAAAAAGGCCAAAGCAACAATCAAGATGCTTACTCTAAAGATAGAAAGAAAAAAGGTGATTTTTATGTAAGATCCAGTAAATTAGTTAGTTTATTACTAAATTGACCACAGTCTACAAGTAGATTTTTAAGGTCCTAAAAAAGAATAACAAGATAAAATGGGATGAATAATGTCAAGCAACATTTGACTAAATAAAATAGTACTTGAATAATCCATCGATTCTAAGACCTCTATAGCTATATTGGGTTCTGAATTTATATTTGGCCATTAAAAGGTTCAATTGGTGTGACATTAGTATAAAAAGACAAGTTTGGTGTCAAATTCACTATTTATTATCTAAGTAAGAAGTTTTTGCCTTATGAGGAGAAGTAAGTAGAAGTAGAAAAGATCTATTTTTCAATAATATAGGTCAAAAAAGCTCAAGCACTATTTTTAGTCTTCTAGAGTACAAACAGTTGGCAAATATGATTTGCTCAGACATCTTTATTTGGCATATTCTTTAGTGGGTAAGTTAATTAAGTGGCTGATACTATTGTAGGAGTTTGATATAGATTTTGCCACTAGAAAAACCATTAAAGGAAGAGTAGTAGAAATTTTTTTAGCATATCAGCTAATTAAAGGAATCAATTCGAATTTGAGTTTTTAAATAAGGCCTTGAAAGTGATCTCTGATAAGGGATGGACAATATGTTTTGATGGAGAAGCCAATAATAAGGGAGCTAGTGCAAGGGTTATTTTGAAGGCCAATAGCTATGAAATTGAACTTCTGAGACATGAGTAATATAATAGAGTACAAGGCATATATCTTTACTTTGAAAGCCATTTTTATTCTAAGGAAAAAGTCTATAAAGGTATATGGTGATTCTATTAATTGTATGGCTAGAGCACATGTATGATATGTATATTAAAATGTTATTTATTAGTGAAAAGGACATTTTCTTTTTTACTTGTTACTTTTAAAATATTTATAATTATTTGTTATGTTTAAACCATTGCACAAAGTCCTTAGAATTTAATCACAGTGTAGAGAAAATCATGTGTTATTCATGATGTGAGATTCTTATTGCATGCAAATGTAATAATACCTAAATTATCCCTAGTCATAGTATTAATAAGAAGGGATATTGTTATTACAAATAGACTAGCATATGTTATAGTTTTTAAGTAGGTCATGCAGTAGTTCTCATAAGCTGTAAGTATGTTAATGCTTGGAGTTAACATGTGGATGCTTGCTTGTAAAGTAAGTTTATTAGAGACCTAACATGAGATATTCACATGGATACTTAATCTATGTTAGCGAGAACATCTCATCATATCACTGATACAAGTATCCATAGAGTTGAGACCACTAACTATCTTAAGTATTGAGTAAGATACTTTAACTCTAGTGCTTTTACTTCGAACTAGAAGTAGACATAGCTAGGAGGTTAGGTATATCATGTGATACTTGAAGATAGGGTAGTAATTAACAAAGGATTCACCACCCTATATTAAAATGGGAAGTTTATCTTAGAGTTCTAGTATGTTATCTTTTTTCAAGAAACTTTGGCCATGGTAAAATGCAAATGTGAATTAGATTCACGAGGGCATTTTTAAAATAAAGATAAAATTATTATAGCCAAAATATGTAGGGCTTAATTAGAAATACTTAATTAAGCATTGAGTTGACATAAGTCCATACTTAAACTTGAATTAGAGATAGCATGGCGAAAGAAGTTTATTGCATGGTAGTTATATATAGAAGGGTTAAGTCAAACAAATTGACTTTTTGACACTTAGGTATTCATGATGCATGGCTAAATGCCTCTCAAAACTTGTACACATGTGAATTATTAATTAGGAATTAATTAAGATTTAATGAGATTGAATCATAAGAGTCCTAGTTGAAGTACAATTCTAATTCACCATGTATTGCCAACATTCCCTAAAAGCCTATAGGGTCACACAAATAAAGAATTTGAGATGATGTTTAATTTATCAAATATGTAATAACTTGAGATGTCATTGAATATGGAGAAATAAGAATGAAAAAATAAAATTAGGCTTAGAGTCTAATCAAATGTATTCAACTAATTACGGTTACGTACATTGGGCCCTAAAGCCCTAATTAGGATTTTTATTTCAATATGTTTTTTGGCTAGCTCTTTAATGGTTGAAATATCCTTAAATTAGGTATGGAGATGATTATAATTACGGCCTAAAAAGGCCTCAAGTAGCTGCCTAATATAGAGGATAAACCATGCATAGAGACCCAATAAATAGGCTCTATGCAAGGTGCTTTAAGTGGCCTAGTTC
>CANXYI011740094.1:0-12022 GCA_948208565.1 Hura crepitans
GGGATGCTCACATGTGTAACCCCTTATATGTGGATGGGTGGCTGCATAGGATCATGGCACATGGCGATCTACAGGCTAGATTTCATTTTATGCCATTTTTGGCTTCAAAAAGTCCTAGAAAATTCTCTGGTCCTCCAAAAATTCTCATTTCAATTTTAAAAATCCTCGATTAGTGTAACTAAGGCCCACATAAATTTTCAAGTCAAAATTCAATAGTTGACTTTTTGATACTATTCACCCGTCGAAATAAAATATTCAAAAAAAATATCTATCGACTTCAAAAAATTAAAAGTCCTTCTCCATCATACGCATTAGAATTTTTTAGGTTCAGGGTATGGTATTTTCAAGTCCATCCGAGCACATCCTGAGGCTGTCGCGGCACAAACTCATTTTAGCTCCTCATCCACTAGTTCTTGACCCAAAATGATTTATTGATTCTACTAAATTTTTTAATTCATTCATTTTTTCCATTTTTAGGCCCGTCAAAGTTTTATGACCAGTACGCCAGTCATTGGACTCATAATGATGCCCCGCACCGTTGGTAACACCACTCGTGCCCAGAAGGTACTGTTCATAAAACCTTGACCTACGGGCATTACACGTACTATTGCATTCAGAAAATTGGATCAATACAAACCTTCCTCAAAAATCTAAAGGAAGAAAAATGGGCAAGAATAGAGGAAGTCTAAGATGCCTTCGATTCCAAAATCTTAGACAAGTCCTGATTGAAAATGACATAATGGGAGCATAACATGGGAAGGTAAGGATTGGGGTATTTATAAGTCAAAAACCCCCCACCATTCCTCTTCCAACCAAGAATGGGAATCCAAAACACGTGAGGAGGTCCGCGCAGGCCTTAAAATGGCATCATAGTCTACACGAGGCAAGAAAAGAATGTCTGTGCCATCATCTAACATTGGTCTGCAACCCAACATGGGAAAAGTTTGTGCAGACTAAATCATCCTAAGTCCGCCCAAACTAAAGCTATTTTGAGTCCACAAGGACTAAGTCATCTCAAGTTCATACAGGTTGCAAAGGTGAATAAAACATACATAGGTAAATGTACCCCAAGGGCAAATGTACTTCAAAATAAAACTAAAAATTGTATATACATGAACAAAAGTTTAAAAGTTTTGAAATAAGAAGGTACAACAAATCCCATTCTAACAAAAGAAAGGGGGGATGCCTCATATCCTACTCCCCAACATTCCAACAAAAAAAGAGAGGGGGGGATACCTCCTATCCTACTCCCCGACATCATCTTCTTCCTCTATGTCTTTATCATCGAAGGAAATCACAAGCTTCTCAGCTACCTTAAAGGCTCTCACCTTCCTTCGGGCCTCACGCAGGGCAGCAACCTGCCTCGATAGCTTATTCTGCAAAAAGAGTGAAGGATCAATGCATAACACACATGACTTGCATAATTGCATAAAATTAACCATGACAAGGAAACTGCTCACAACAAGTACTCGGGTCTCATCAATCATGGCCCTTCGGAATGCCTCCACCACCTAAGCAATCCTTTCCACTAGAGCTCTCTTCACCTGACTAGAAGAATGAAGCATAAAGCATAAATGATGCTTAAGGATCCAAATAATGTGAATGGCTAGCCTAATGACCTTACCAAAGTGGTGTTGTCAGGTTCGAAAGGAACTGGCTAGCTCTCCTCTATGTGAAGTCGGGCAGAAGACAGCTCCCTATGAATGCCATAGTGGATGTAACTTAGCTCAGGGGCATCCACTAAGGTGCTAATAACCTCACCTAGCAAAGAGGTCTAACTGACAGATGGACCTAGAAATCCACTATGTGCTGGGGTAGGTATTAAAAGCTTGGAGAACTATGAGCAGTTCTCAACCGTTTCCTTGATGAAGACAGACCAGCCCCAGGAATAGCAGCAGGCTATAATATGACACATAAAGTCAAGAAATATCTCCAAAATGAATCAAAAGTTAAGAAACTCACTTGAGATGGAGGAGGTCTTGATGTATAAAAGACCTAAGAAAGCAAGTGAGTAAAGGCCCAAGAAGTGTAACTCTCTACACCATCCTCTACTAGTATAGCCCCAGGAATTCTCGCTGTCATGCTCTACACAAACATCAAGTCATCTATATACCTCCCGAACAGCATCGAGCTAAAAGGATTTTGAGGAATGAGGTGAGCATCAGGCCCTATATGCCAGTTAAAGATCCTCTCTCCCAAGTACCAAGAGTAGGCCTCTAGAGTGGTCAGTAAGAGGTGGCAAGAAGATAATTCTCTAATAAAGTGTAGAGAAGTTGGCAGTTCCTCGATAGGAAAGACCCACTAAGCCAAGTCGACCTGCATAAGTAAGTATTAGTTACATATGGTTAAGCAACTAACAAAGAACTTTCTTTTCATGTGAAGGAGATACTTACATCAGTCCAGACCTTAGAGCTAAGGTAGTGGCGGTGCTGCATTAGGGAAGCCACATTCCATGGACCTGAAGATGGTCAAACCTATCTATCCATCACTAGGTAGCAGCGAGGTATATCCAGTTCACAAGGATGAGCTAAGAAGTGAAGCTCATAAGCCTACACCTAAAACAACAAAACACAACAAAATCAAGAATAGGCTTTAAAGAAATATACACTGATAAGGGTGAGTCACTTACCAATACGCCTGACACAAAGCCCTGGACAAACCGATGGATTTTTCTAGTTCAAACGGGCATGTCTAAGCTCCTAAACATCCACCCAAGGGAGGAGCAGCACAAGTTCTAGCTACCATTCTTATCAACCTCCTCCAAAATAGGGAGAAAGCTCCAGCTCACTATGCCATTTGTATTGGCAAAGAGGGTGGTGCCTAATAGGTGGAGGATGAAGCAGCAGGTATATTGATCAATCTCCAACTAGCTCAAAGGGGCCTCATCCCCTCACTTCTCTTACAAGTTAGTGCATCGGATGCTTCTGGCTCTATCTTAGGGAATAAAACCCAGCAGCTCTCTCACTTCTTCTAGCCTCAGCGAAGGGTGGCAGTAGCAAGCATCAAAAGCAATGGCATATCCTGTGCAGGGCGCCTTAATGATGAAAGCCCAGTTAAAAGGAGTTATTGTCATCTCTTCAAAGGGCAAATAAAATGTATACATAGTGTCTATCCACCTATCCAGCAAGGCCCTCTAAGCTTGCAAGTCACGATGGAAGTCTCTGCTAATAAGATGGTCCAAAAATGTCTGAAAGCCTGTAGCTTAGACCCTATTCTTCACTGACATTAGCATGGCAGAGTACCACTACTAGGGTTTAGAAAGAGTGCCCCCACACCTGAGGCATGTTTGCAAAAGAAAAAGAAACAAAAATTAATAAGGTTTGCATGGACTAACATTTTGAAAATAGGTCCATACGGACTAAGAAAAAATAAGCAAGCAAGCATCTGCACGAAACACATTCACAAGCAAGCAAGTGTCCGCATGGACCACATTCACAGGCAAGCAAGCATCCCCATGGACCACATTCATAGGCAAGTAAGAGTCTGCATAAACCATATTTATAAGCAAGCAAGCATCCACACAGACTATAGTCATAAACATGCATAAGTCCGCACGAACGTATAATGGTTATCCATAAGTCCACATGGACTTCATAAACTAACACATGCAGAATAGCCACACAACACATTCTAATACACTAGAAAGAATGACATGAAGACAAGGTCCACACGGACTAACTGTGCCTTAGCAATCTAGGTCTGCACAGACCTATCGAACCAAAAAAGTTTTCACGACACAAAACTGAAGGAAAATCTTATCAGAACAATAATGAGACACACAAGGGAGAGCAAACACACTAGAGGGTAGACCTATAAGTAGGCGTGGTGTGTCAAATCTGCCAAAAGAGGGATCGAGTCACCAAATGCAACTCCATTCACTGAAGGCACATTCTGAGGGTGATTGATGGCAGCAGATGGTATGAAACTGACTGGAGTTGGCATAGAAACGTCTTCTAATGGAGGAGGAGAGGAGTAAGTCCCCGTACTCATCTAAATAAGGAGAACTGTTGGAGTCCCTTCACTCTCACTGGAGGAAGATGAGTGAGAGGCACTAGCAATGTGTGAAGCCTTCAAGAAAAGTCATCTGCTTAAGAGAAAAGCCATGGAAAAGAGAAACTGAAAAGGTTGTAAATGAGAAATGAGGGGGAATACAAATGGTTATAACTCTGTTACACTATGTCCGCACGAACCTCCACGTCGTAAGTCTATATAGACATCATTTAAGTAAAGTTTGCACGGACTCTCTTTCACCTCGTCTGTGTGAGTCACTCTCTATTTCATCTACACAGACCTCCTTCAATGTAGTACACACAGACCCTGGTCAATGATGTCTGCACTGACTTATGACCACTGAACTTTTAAAAAAAAAAAGTTTACCTCTCAAAGGCCAAACTCACACTATAACAACTTTTCACAACCTAATTGACATTTTATTTTTGCAGGATTAACTCTGAGTTCAATCTACTATTTCAAGTTTAGCCTCACAAGCTAATCCACTATTTCTAGACCCCGAGTTCAAACCACTATCTCTAGATCAACCTCGAGTTCAATTCGCTATTTTAGGTTCAGCCTCATAAGCCAATCCATTATTTTGGGTTCAGCCTCACAAGTCAATCCACTATCTCTGGATCAATCTCGAGTTCAATCCACTATCTTTGGATCAACCCCGAGTTCAATCCATTATTTTGGGTTTAGCCTCACAAGCCAATCTACTATTTTGGGTTCAGCCTTACAAGCTAATCCATTATTTTAGGTTTAGCCTCATAAGCCAATCTACTGTTTCGAGTTTAGCCTCATAAGCTAATCCAAAATCTATATCAAAATCTATATCAAAGCCCATTCAGCAATGGTCTGAGCAGAAAAAGCTAATAGGTAAGTATCCCTGACTTAGATACTTCAATATGCACTGTTGACACACAGCACACACCAAAGTGAGGGCAACTTTAGACACCTCACCCTTGACCTATGATGATAGCTAGAGATAAGCTCTCAAGCATATCATAAAGCCTTCAGGAGATAGGTATGGATAGACCTATTAAACAATGTATGCAAGGACTAACTACAAAAACCAGGCCAAAACCTAACCCACGAAGCTCACGAACTAACATACCAAAGCTTAGTCTGTGCAGACTAGTACAAATAAGTTCGCACTGACCTACCGATGGAAAAAGCCTTTTCGAAGGTAGAATTCCTCCTATTCAATCTAGGAACCAAAATCCTATTCGGATTGGGACTCCTTTCTGGATGAAAAAAAAAAAAGAAAACCTAAACCTAAGTATAAATACTTCTCTTTGACCAAAAAAAGAGGACGCTAAAAATTATTATTTTGCTGATCACATGCAAAAAGCAGAGAGCATCCAGAAAACTATGAGAGCTTCATCCAAAGACAATTCAAATTATCCTCTCAAAATCTTTGTGCTATCACTTGAAGAGAATTCTTATTCAGGTAATGTCTGAGGTCTATTGTGTGTTTATTGTTGTTCTATAGGCCTATGATCTCTAAAAATTGACATATAAGTGAGGTGATACTTTGTTATCCCCACTTTAGTTCATAATGAGTAGGCTATTATAATGATAGGCATGATGTAGAATTAATTCCCACAGACATATTAAGCATGTTATATTGTGTTAGTAAGCATTAAACAAATTGAATTGTAAGCATGGTAAGCTCTATGTGGACCTAGATCTTTTAGGCACAAGTATGATAAGTTAGTTCACATGGACTTATTTTTCTTATGTAAACATGACAAGTTGGTCCACACAGACTCATACCAGTGAGCATGATTCTATGTTTTGAGTATCTTGTTATATGCTAATTGGTGATTGTGAGTTATTCTGCTTGTATGTTGATATCATTATGAAAGTATGTATCATACTAATGAATTGTAAAATAGTTTGCATGGACTCTCGGTCCTGAATGCTACAGTTCGCATAAACCTATAGATGATGAATTATATGATAGTCCTCTAAAATATGCTTTATTTATATAATTAATTGTTCCCGATCTATATGTCTCAAATATGTTCATAGTCTTATATTTATATGACCTTGATTTAATGTCGTTTGACTTTGTTGTCCTTTGAGTTATTGATTAAATTTGCTTGTTGGATCGAGGGTGGAGACGGATATGACCTATCCCTAGAGATAGTCCACATAGACTAAGATTACACCTTTAGACCGTCTATGAGGACCAAGCAATGTAAAAGTTGGCCCATTTTAGTGTTATAATCTGTTCTTTTTGGTTATGTACTTATTGTGTATTTTAGCTTGTTTTTGGTTTGTAATAGATAGTTAATAACTTACTTTACATGCTAAACCTTAACTTCACATCAAAATGCTTTTCTACATAATTAATTGGCATTTTCTAATAAAATGGATTTAAGTTTTCCTTAATCAAAAGTTACATGAAAAAATGTATTTCAATAAAGACCAATCTCCTAGAGATGAGAGTTAAGCAATTACTGCCAATTCCTATGGAATTATAGGTAGTTGTCAGGTCAAATAACAACTAATGAATGACCCACTTTCTAGATGTACAGAGATGTTTGTTATATTCTTTAAATATCACAGTTTACTTCCTTTGTATGAAAAAGTGATATCATTGAATTAAAAATAATGCATTCTTGATTAATAAGGGACTAATAAATATTACAATATGCATGGACAATATATTATAAGGGCATAAATAAAATCTGAAATTTTGAACCTTTCTAGTATAGAAGATCAGAGGTCCTGGTGTAAACACCAGGTGGTAACTCCATTAACCACTCTCGTCCTCAGTAAAAATCTTATAATCTCTATAATATCCATCACTCATAAGCCTTATACATTTAGGTATATGAAATAGTGAATTAACTAGTCACTATTATCTTTGATTAGAAAGGCCTGTTATGAAGGACCTATGCTCATGGGAGCCATAAGCCTTTTTTACCAAACTATGAGCCCATGTAGTCAAATTTAGTAACTTCCCCTAAGTTGTATAATCCTAAGTGCTTCTAACTTGCATTGTGACTGCTATGTGAGCCTATTGCATTTAACCTTGTTTGAAGTAGGGCCAATTTCATCATGCCTTTTTATCTGGGATCGGCCTAGCCTAATTTCACATCAGATAAGAATCAAATGTTATGAGCAATTGCATTTGCATGAGCTTTAAATTCTAAAACTGATTATGCCTAATTAAGCCCATAATTAAACCTATACATCCCCCAATTATGCTTAGTTAATCCCACCTAAGAAAGAAAATGCTTAACCACATGCACGGGAGGAATAAGGCTAGAAGGTTTCTTGTATGTGTTTGTCCTTATTGCATCATAAACATGTATCCTATGCATACCATGCATAATTTAAACTTTGCATTATTAATATGTTAATGATACATTATTCCTAACCTATTGTTTTCACAACTTTCATTGATCCTTCATTCACTGCCTAGTGGAAAAGAGTAGGCAAATACCTCAATAAGACCAGTAATCTATTACCAGTCAAACCAAGAAGAGTAACCATGTTTGCCAATGAATTTATCACCAAGTCCATGATAATAGAGGCAATGGTTAGAGATGGAGAAGAGAATAATGGTAGCTTTCACCAACACTAGGTCTAGAGTATAAAAGGAAACAGGTCAGACTTCAGCCACTAACAAAGGCAAGAAGGTGGTAGGAGAACACAATGACCAACTTTTAGATGATGACATCCCCTCGGTCAAAAATTCCTATAATAATGTTTCTTTATCTAAAGTAGTTAAAGATGATCAAATCAAGAAGCTAACGAGAAAATAAAGGCCATGACTAGGCTAACTGGGGGCAAAGATATCGATCCGGATGATATCAGCCTAAGACCTAACCAAACCATGCCTCATAAGTTTAAAATGCCTAATTTAAGCAAATTTGATGGCGTAATTGACCCAAAGATGCACCTAAAGCAATATGCAATCACTATGAGGGCTATTAGCTTATCTGAAGAGTAAATCATAATCTTATTCAGTATGTCTCTCATGGGACAAGCTTTGGATTAATACCATTACCAAGAGAAAAGGGTTAAGAAAGACTAGAGTGAACTAGCTTAAGCATTCAGCAAACAGTACTCTAATAATGCCAGTATTAAAGTAGTCTTAAAGGGTCTAGAGTTTATAAAAAAAAGAGTAATGAAACTTTTTTCAATTATCTGGAAAGATGGAGGGTTAAGATACTGAATATGAGAAACAAGCCAAAGACATAGATCAAATTAAAATATTCATCAAAAATGTTAATAGCTACATGAACAATGAGCTCACAGCTAAGGGCATCACAATATAGGAATAGTTGAAAGTTATCACTATCGCTTAGAGGTAGCTTATTAGAATAAAGGGTTCAAGTGAACAAGTAACCCGAATTACTTAAGCAATAATGCTGTATGCACTATTAAGATAGCAAATGTACATGCAGTACAAGACAAGCAATATTCCAACTTCGGCAAGTCACTGTCATGGTGCTTTAAAATGTTTATGAACGAAGGAAAGTTAGAACCTCTCCCACCATAATCACAAAATGGTCCATTACCGTTCAGCCATAAATAGGACCAATACTATGCCTATCACCAAGGAATAGGTCACCTTATCGACAACTACAAGCTTCTTAGAAAAAGCTATTTAAGACCTCATTAACTCTAAACAAATACCTGACCCAGAAGCCAACTCAAATCCACTTCCTAAGCACCAAAACTCTTGTCTTCGCAAGTTAAGATTGCCTAAAGAGTAAATGTGAAGAGACATCTATGAATCCGATCAAGAGATCAGCAAGGGGTGAGAGAAAGTGAAGCCATTCTTTTAACTAGCTTTTAGGATAGTAAGAGTAAAAGTGAGCTTAAAAAGAACAAGAATTTTTGGGATGGATCCTCTGATGAGGATATCGAAGAGGGTAAGAGAGAATAGGTTAGGGTTACAGGAGAAATGGTGGAAAAGATTGAGAAAAATGATTGGATCCCACTGAGAAGGAAATTAAAGTCAAAGAAGTTAAAAATGATAAGTTTTTTAAATAGTTGAAGAAATGCAAGCCTATATCAATATCTGGGACCTATTAACATCCTCTCAAACCCACCAATAAAAGGTAGTTGAAGCCCTTAAGCAAGTTGTTATATCTACCACCATTACTCTTAAAGAGCTAATCCAAGTCATGAAAACAGGTAAGAGTAGGCTCATAAATTTTTTAGATGAAGACCTGCCACTCGAAGGAAAGGAACATAATTAGCCTCTCTTCATTAAGGCTAAGGTGAATGAGAAAAAGACTAGATGCACTATGGTTGACAATGGCTCATCATTACATGTATGCCCAATCAAGATTTTGGCTAGTTTAGGAATAAAGAAAGAAAACCTAGTGCCCTTCAACATCACCATCAAAGCATTTGATGATATGAGGAGACAAGCAAAAGGATCTATTTCTACTAAGGTTTAAGTAGGGCCTATTATCAATGAAGCAGAGTTCACTATCATTAACATCTCGGCTACATTTTCAATTTTGCGGGGAAGGCCTTGGTTTCACAAGCTTAGAGAAGTCCCCTCATATTACATCAAATGATCAAGTTCCCCTATTAAGGTAACATTATCACAATTAAATCAGAGATCAACCATGTTGTATCCATATTGGCTATTGCAAACTAGCCATTTAATGGGTTTCACATCACTGGAATATATGAAAATTATATAAACCCCATAGTGTCCAAAATTATAAAGAAGATGAATTTCTTTCCAAGTGCTAGTTTAGGTAAAAACCTTAAAGGGATAATGGGTACTCTATAGCTTAAAAGCCAAAAAGATATGAAAAGTTTTTGATATAACCTGAGTCTAAAAAGTAGCTCAAAGAGGGGGAACAGTTTTGAAAATTACTTTGTGAAGCAAATGAAAACAAAGTATGATAGGACTCTAGAGCCTATAGTAGTAGATGGTCATTATAAGCTTGGGTTTGAGATCTTTGCAGATGTCATAAACTAAGAATCTAGTGATTTAAAGTAAACTCAGTGGATAGAAGAAGTCTTCCCATCACTCGCAGCCATTGAAGAGATTTACCCAGCTCTAACTAAAGATGTGCTTGACATATATAGTGATTTATTTATTGATCAATTGTATTTGTCTAAAATCTTTGAGTTGAATAATTTTCTTTCAAATAAAATGAACAAATAGTTCACTTATTTGTGTGATGTTTTTCTTGATGGTAGCATGCATCCAAATGATCATTACATGAGCATCTTTGACATTAATTGCATTAAAACTAACTTATTTAATCTTTGTACAAATGAACATCCTAAAAATATATTAATTGCCTATGATACTACTATCGAAGAAAGAGAAAATTTTGAGAAACTACTGAAAAAATATATAAAAAATCTTTGTTTGGAACTATGAAGACATGCCTGGTATTGATCGAGAAGTAGCAGAACATGGCATCCCAACTTATGACCACATCACTCCAATACACCAAAAGCTCAGAAGAATGAGACATGAATAGGCTGAAAAGGTTACAAAAGAAGTCATCAAGCTACTTAAAGCCAAGTTCATTGAAGAGATAGTATTTCCCACTTGGTTAGCCAACAGCATCCCTATGCTAAAGAAAGATGAAAAGGTTAGGACATATGTGGATTATCGAGATTTGAATAAGGCATACCCTAAGGACGACTTCCCTTTACCCCATATTAATGTATTGGTGGATAGCATACCCATGGTAGCCATGTTTTGTTGATGGATTCTCAGGGTATAACCAGATCCTTATGAAGGTGATATACAAGTGAAAGACAACTTTCATAATAAAATAGAGAACATATTACTATAAAGTAATGGCCTTTGTATTAAAGACTATAGGGGTAATATACTAATGAATAGCCACTAAACTCTTTCATGACATGATATATAAAGAGGTAGAAGTCTATGTGGATGACATGATTGTAAAGTTTATGGAAAGGGAAGGACATTTTAAAGTACTAGAAAAGATCTTCCAAAGGTTGGACCAATTCAATATGAGACTGAACCATAAGAAATGCATCTTTGAAATTACATCTTGTAAGTTGTTGGGATTTGTGGTTAGTAAGAATGGGATTGAAGTAAATTTAGATAAGGTGAAAGCAATCTTAGAGATGCATGTCCCTCAATAGAAAAAGAGGTTAGAGAATTCCTAGGCAAATTACAATACATCAATGGGTAGCTAAGCTCACATCTATTTGTGAACCTATATTTAAGCTTTTGCACAATGAATAGCTAAGTGAATGGAATAATGATTGCCAAAAAGCCTTCAAAGCTATTAAGCAATACCTAACCAAGCCTCTTATCTTAAAACCACCTAAACCAAGAAAAACCCTAATCTTGTACCTTACAGTAGAAGAAACCTCCATAGGGGCTCTTATTGCATGAGTTGATGAAGCTGGAGTAGAATACATAGTGTATTACTTAAGTAAGAAATTGCTTTTATACGAGTAGAAGTATACAGAAGTTGAGAAGATATGCTTGGGAGTAACTTGGGTGTCTAAAAAGCTACATCACTACTTTCAATCATACAATGTAGAGGTGGTAGCTAGATATGATCCTCTGAGGTATTTGCAAACTACACCTTCCTAATAAGCAAAATGGGTTAATGCATTCTATTATTATAAGAATTTGACATCTTCTACGTAACCAAAAAAAATCAAGGGCCGAGCAGCGGTGGACTTTCTAGCACAATAGCCAATTAAGGGTAAAGAAGAAGAATTTGAGTTTTCAAATGAATACTTGGGAGTAATATCTCAAGAGGGATGGAAATTGTTCTTTGAGAGTAGGTGCTGGCATGCTGATCATTGATCTAAAAGGTGAACAGATGTTCTTTGCTAAGAAATTAGAATTCCAAGCCAAGTCATTAAATATAAAGCATGCATCTATTGCCTTAAAACGCTATTTCAATTAGGGGCAAAGATAGTCGACGTATATGGGGACTCCATGTTGTTGATATAGCAAGTGAAAGGCAACTAGGAGGTTAAAGATGAGAATCTAAGTAGGTATGTCTGAATACTTACTAACCTATCTAAAGTA
>CANXYI011740203.1:0-10429 GCA_948208565.1 Hura crepitans
TTGTGCAAGATTGAAATACATTCATTTATTTAAAAATGAAATACAGCTTCCAAACAGAAAATCATTATCAAAATTTAAATAAGTTCGTAAAAATATAGCCATGTACATATGTCAAATAATTTTTATAACATATAAATATTATAAATTTTTTATCTTTTAATAATAATAATAATAATAATAATAATAATAATAATAATAATAATAATAATAATAATTTGATTGTCCTATTTTTAAAATATTTAATAATTTAATATGTTAATTATTTTTCAATATACATATAAAATAATTTTTCTCATATTCTTAAAAAAAATTCTCCATCTTCTATCTTGAATTTGATATGAGAAATGAATAGTGTATATAATATAAGTATAAAGTTATATACAATTTTTTTTATTTTAAGTTAAATTGCTAATTAAAAGTTGATAAGGAACATAATAAAAGTTTAAAGCCAATTTTATTTAAAAAAATTTCATCAATGCGAACTTTTACATGTAGAAAAAAATCTAGTTAAGTTTACTATGATTAAGAATAAATTTCAACACAGTAACACTTTAAAAAGTTTTTAAAAAGTCAATTAATAAAGCTCAAATTCTATAA
Source organism: Hura crepitans (assembly GCA_948208565.1). Classification (NCBI taxonomy): domain Eukaryota; kingdom Viridiplantae; phylum Streptophyta; class Magnoliopsida; order Malpighiales; family Euphorbiaceae; genus Hura; species Hura crepitans. The sequence goes on from CANXYI011740203.1 coordinate 598, forward strand.
AATGTATTTAAGTGCTATCAAATTTTTTTATATATAGTATAACATTATTGTTAGAAATTTGATAATGAAATATCATAGGGTCATAATTCAATTTTTTAAATTAAAATAAAATTAATTTAATATGAACATTAATTAGATGCATTTAATTAAACAAATTATAATTTAAATATATAATTAACATACGAAAAATATTGAATAAATTTATGATTTTTGAGATAAAAAATAACAAAATATTTTTTTAACTATTTTTATTTCATTAGAATTAATGTAGTAAACGTTTTTTGAATTTGTTACATTTTACATGATAACTTAATCATTTTTGTACTTTATTCAATTATTTATTAATAGACTTTAGTGATTAATAGAACTCTTATTTGGGTTATTTTTATTAATTGATAATTATTGAATTACCTTAAGTTTGCGAAGATGATTGTTCGTTTGGTCTATCAATTATCGAAGAAGTGAATAATCACCAACAACTTGTAAAACATATGAGATCTATCTTCGATTCTTTTAGGATTAGCACTTTGATGCTTAGGTTAGTCGAGTGATTGAGATTAGGGACTCTTAGTAGTTAGATTAGATTGCATACCTGATTATATGAGATTTTACCCTTTATATAGGTTCTTATTCATACTGTTACAATAAGTATTCTAATTCTTGTAGGGTTTTACTTTCCTGTCTATATAGGATATTAATTACTCTATCATCAAGTATGTTTTATTTGAATATCTTATTCTTTATCTGAATAAGAATCTTATTATGAGAAGAATCCTAATTTTTGTATTATCATTTGCTTCCCCCACTAGTTCGGAAGAAGATCAGCTCACAGTTGGGGAACCACTAACTCATTTATTAATAATAGTTATCATTTGCATTTATCAAGGTGATGCTTAAGTTATCTTGTATTCGTTACAACATTGCTTTGGCATATAAAAAGATCATTTTCATCTAAATCTTGTTACCTTATCTTCCTTCACATACATACCACTATTTTCTCGATCTACTAAGTCAGTATATAACTTATTTGACAAAATGTCTACTTTGGCTAACCAACCAATAGCAATTGAATCCTCAAGTACCTCTACTTCTTTCTCGGAATCTTAAAAATAACCCGCTCTTTCAAACTCTGTCCTTGGTTTCTTATGCTTAAAATTCGAGGACTGTCATTTCTCTACCATCAACCACTTTCATTCTTTAACTCAGTTTCTCTGTAGCCCATTTTAAATCCACAGTTAAGTCTTTTGCTTAGTTTAGAGATCATTAGATATTCCTACCAATTTTATCATTATCAAACTTTCGCTCGATACCTTTATTATTGATGGCCCATTTAATAAATTTATCGCACTCTCTAAATCATTTTTCAAGTACGATCTCTACCTTTCTTTTCACCCCTTTTACGAGACCATAATGAAATCCTTTAATTTCACTTGAAATCAGCTTTATTCGAATGATTAGTCTATCTTAGCTTGTTTTAAGGCCATTTATATATAGTTCTGGATCCCTTATTTCTTAGACTATTCGTTGTTTTTATTACCTTTCTCATAAAATAGATAAATCCTTGTAAATTTTACCACATAAACCAACCGCTTTTAGTTCAATCTAAACACATCCATCAAAGGCTGAAAAGAGAAATTTTGATTTCTTAAATATAAGAAAGGTTAAGGGCATTTTTCGATACACCGAATGAAAAGTCATACATGTAAAGGACTTTGCATCCCGATATGCTCATGTTCAAAATAACAAAGCCACACTATTAGATAATGTTAAAACTTTTATTTACTTTACCGAACTCATTTTATCACATTTCTACCTTCATAAGGGCAAAATTCCACCCCCAATTTTTAGTGAGTTTTATTCTTTTCATTTTTCTATACTTACTTTCTCTTATGTCCTTTCTTTGTTATAGGTATCGAAGATATGAAGACCTTAGAGTTGGGAGAATTAAAGGAAATGGTTAGAAAAGCCAAAATCAAATCCAAAAAATGCAAATATCATACATTAGAATGACCATTCAAACCTTCCATTGAAAATTTATCTGTCCCCCCCACTTCTGAGGCAGTTGTCGATGCAAACCTTTATCTATCACTCGGATTACCACATACATCATTAGGCCAACCAATGTTCCAGTTGATTCAAAACATCTACCTTCAGACAACTCTCTCACTAGTTTTCTCTTGATTCTTGATATGAAGGAGGCTTTGAAGAAGCAAATAGGAAAAAAGCTTCAGTGAGGGTTCCCATAATTGCAGAGTACTTTAAGCACTCCATTATTTTTGTCAGTGATGAGGATAAATACGTTGCCTATGATAAGTTGGCAGCATCATATACTATTCACATTTAAGATGTAATCATCCTCTTTGCTATTTTCTATTCTTATTTGTGATGTTTCATTCTTAACTTATCATGGCCTTTTTGTGATGCTTAGGGTATCTAACTTGCCACTACTTGAAGAAGCTTTGTAATAAGCATACCACAGATTTTGAGGCTAATAGGAAGGAGCTTAATACTAAAACTCATGAACTAGAGACAAGAGAGCTTAAAGAGTCTAAATAATTGATAGTATCATAGGCCAATTGTCTCAAAGAATTAGAGAAGAAATAAGTTGATATAGAGGCTCAAATTAAGTCATTTAAAGAGGAATTCTATAAAGAAAAAGAAATATAATGAGATGAAGTCTTGCCACCAAGCTAAACTATGAGAGAAAGAGAAAGAGGTCATTAAAAAACTTAGACGCATAGTCAACTTGATACAGTTTCATATTTAAGCAAAACTAAAAAAGAGGCATCTCGAGATATATTTTTCTTGGGTGAAAGATTTGGAGCTCCCTAATAAAGATAAAGACAGCCTTCTTGATATAGCTGATTATGAGACCCAGAGAGTAGAAGAATTTTAGTTTTTTCTTTTTTTTTATGCGTATTTATAGATTCTACTTTTGTAGATTTACTTTTCTTTTAAAATGTAAAGAACCCTTTCATTGTTTTGACTAAGTAATTGTCATTTTTTCTTATGATTCACTTAATACATTGGAACTTGATGGGCTTTCTATTATTATAACTTACTATCATATTTTACGATTAAATTTTCTCTATTTTCTCATTTTTCGGTCGACCTTTTTGTGAATAGTTTGTATTAGTATTGCCACTTATACTTATAGTGGTATTTTGTACTTTAAACTTTCCTTATAATGATTTTCTTTATGTTCAATTTATTGGCAACTTTTTATAGACATTTTGTCAAATACTTGCTTTGCAAATTCTCTCTTTTATTTATTTATATTTCTTTTATAAGTACAATGTACATATTATTTGAATGTTAATAGCAATCTATGGCCCTATTTGAACGGCTTATGCTTTAATATTTTGACTAAACAAAATATCTTTTGAGATTATCATCTAAGTGCTAGGTCTCTAACTTTAAACTTTCTTTCCTTGATCTTTGCATTAAAGTACTAGGCAATTCTCAATTTGTAGGCGTTCATTTTGATCAAGGCTAATTCTCATCTTTCTTGTATCATGTTGAGGTCTACCTTTCATTCTTCCACATTGAATTTTTTGTGGAACATATTTTCTCTATACAAAGGGAGCCCTATTTCAACTAGTATTAATGCTTGTGACCCATGTGTTAGAGAATATAGGGTTTCATTCGTGGTTGTTCGGACTATTATCCTATATGCCATATAACACTTTGCAATTCTTTGGCCCAGTTTCTCTTGGTTTCTCTTAACCTTTTCTTCAATCCTTTTGAGATCGACCGATTTGTTACCTCTATCACTTAATTAGTTTACCATCAACTATGAGTAACTTTTTTTATAAGCTCTTCTAGGCGAACTTTTCTGGCTATTTTTGAACCTAAGATGAATGTCTCATATTCTAATACATTGTTGGATGCCTTAAATGCCATATTCATGGCATATTCAATTTTAATATTATATGGTCCTTTAGGCACAACACCTACTCTAACTTTATATCCTATTACAGTGCCATCTATATATAATTCCCTTCTACTCGACTTTGTTTCCTTTAAAACATATTCCTCACCTGTAAATTCTACAATGAAGTTGATAAGGACTTGAGCTTTTATAGCTATTTTTAGCTTGAATTATATGTTGTAGCATTGGAGTTTTATTACCCAATCTACAATTTTCCCCTCTAAATTTGATTTTGCAAGATTTTTCTTATTGAGCAATTTGTTTGGACTACTATTGTGTATGCTTCAAAGTAAGGCATCAGTTTATTTAGGCTCATTATCAGTGCTTTTAATAGTCATTATATTTTTCTAGACTGTATTTCTCTACTTTGTAAGACTTGACTAGCATAATAAATTGGTTTTTATTGTCTTAATTCTTCCCTAATAAGCATAAATGCAATTGTTTTACCCGATGTGAAGAGATATAAATATAATTTTTCTCCTTGAATTAGTCAACTTATAAAGGGTAGATTGCTTAAAAAGATTTATAATTCCTCAAATGCCTTCTAACATTTGTTGTCCCATTCAAAGCTTTTTGTTTTTCTAAGCTTTTTGAAGAACGAAAGGCACCTTTTTGTAGAACATGAAATGAACCTTGCTAAGGCTATCATTCTTCCATTTAATTTTTGTACTTTGTGAATGTTTTTTGATAGGTGTATATCTGGAATGGCTTGTATTTTGTCTGGATTTGCTTTTATTCCTTTTTGGCTAACTATAAAGTCTAGGAATTTTCTTGATTTTACTCCAAATACATATTTTTCTTAGTTAAACTTCATTTTATAATTATTTAATATTTGCATAACTTTCTTCAGATCAGTTACATGGCTTTCTTCGATGGCACTCTTAGTTATCATATGTCAATATATACCTCAACTATCCTACCTATGTTATCTTTAAACATTTTGTTAACCAACCTCTAGTAAGTAGCTCCTATGCTCTTTAATCTGAAAGGTATGACTTTGTAATAGAGTAGCCCTTTATTTGTGACAAAGGTTGTTTTCTCCTGATCTGATTCTAGCATTGCTATTTAATGATAACCTAAAAAGGCATCCTTGAAGCTATAGACTTTGTGACTTGTTATTGAATCTACCAGTTGATCTATGATTGGTAAAGGGTAGTTATCTTTTGGACATACCTTATTAAGGATAATGAAGTTAACACACATTCTTATCTTCCTATTCTTCTTTTTGACTAGGACCACATTCACGACCCATTATAGGAACTGGACTTCTTTAATTACTTTATTTGTTTAGCAATTAATTGACTTCTTATTTGATTATAGATTTTTGTTCGAGCATGTGTTTTTTTTTTTGTTGTATCGATTTTGCTTTAAGGTTGACATTTAATTTATGTACTATATGCTTTGGGCTTATGCTAGTGATGTCACTTAACTCCCATGCAAAAGTACCTATATTTTTTCTTAATACCTTAATGATATTGTTCCTGTTGCTTGCTTGTATTTCCCTTTTTAGGGATATTTCATTACTTTTTATTATCTTTATTTTCAATACTTTATTAGTTAACCTTACTTTTTTAAAATATTCTCTTCTTTCAAAATTGGTTGGCTCTATAGTGTCTTACTATATACAATCTCCTTATAGCTTGTTGATCTTTGTACACCATAATTTCACCTTTATTTGATGGCATTTTTATGACCAAGTATCGTATATATGTTACAACCCTTGTAGCATATATCATTGGTTTTTTAAAGATGACATTGTATGTGAAGGGCCTATATACGATCAAAAAGTGCACTTATAAGTCCTTGTAATGCTTTTATTCCCCAACTTCAAGTATAAATCAATTGAGCATTAGACCGGTACTATTGCATTACCTATGCCAATGAGAGGTGTTCAGGTAGGAACCAAATCTTCCAAAGGTAACTTCATCCTTTTGTATGCTTCTAATGTTAGCATATTTACTATACTTCCATTATCAAATAATATTCTTTTAACTAGGAAATTCACTATATGCTTGTATGACTAAGGCATCTTCATGAAAAATTCTTATATCGCTTATGTCTTTTATTGGTATAGATACAAGAATTTTTGGCTTTGATTCTTATGTTATGTATATAACATGACTTGGTCATTTTGTTTTGCTGTTGTTATCTCTATATGATGTCCCCTTGAAATTACATGTATTATACTAGTTGTTGCCCATTTGGGAGACCCTTGGCCTTTTTGTTTGTCCTCATCATCCTCTAAGTCACGCTTTTTTGGGCTTCTTTTGCCTTTGCAAGTGGGACTAAAGTCTGGATCCCCTCTTTTTATGAACCATTTGAGTAAGCCCCTTGAATTAATCTCTCAATCTCATTTTCAAGGGGTCAACATCATTCATTTCATAACCAACATCTTTGTGAAAGTTGCAGAATTTGCTTTGTCTCTTTCCCATATGAATTATGAGTTACCTTTTTAGGCTAGTTTATAGTTCTATGATTTTGCTTTACCTATATTACTACCTTTGCTAAAGTCTTTCCCTATTTTTGTGCTTGTGTTCATCCTTTCATTTGGGAGAACTTTGTTAAGACTTTTTCTATTAGGGTTGCTTTCCCTTATCACTTAATTTCCTTTATTTTCTTTAACGTGTAATTTCAATAGATACCTTTCATCGGCCCCACTCACATTGTCTAATGCTATGAATTGCCTTACTCTATCCATTAATTCCCCATAATTGGATGGCTAATTGGTGACCAATGAATTGTAGAGCTATGTATTTTTTACATTATTTGTCATTATGACTATCACTACTTTTGGATTTAAGTGTTTTATATCTGATGTGACATTATTAAATCTTTTAATAAAATCCCTTAGACTTTTATCATCTTGTTGTATTATTCCCTATAAATCTATTACCATTTTTTTTTGCTTCTGAGATAGATGACGAATCTTATCTTAATTTTTTATAATTGTTCAAAATATTATATTGATTCTCGAGGTAAGTCATGAAACCATTTTATTATGTCTCCTGTCATTATTCTTAGGAAAGCTCTATAAATAAGGGCATTGTTAAATGTTTACATATTGACAAGTATTAAATATTTAGATATGTGTTCCTAGGATTGACTTTTCTTTTATATTTTTCTATTTGAATTTCCCTCTGTTGTCTAAGGAATCTAACTTCTCAAATTTTTTGGGAGAATGAGGAATTTGTGCTTTCCCTAATTTCTGGCTTCTTGAGGTTTCTTACTTTGTATTTTTTCACAACTTCTTAAAATACTTATCTAACTTATGTTCTTTTTCCTCCTTATCGAGCTTTTCTTTCCTCTTATCATGCCTATTTTTGACTTTCGTGTTCTTGTACTTCCACTACTAAAAGAGTTAGATGAATTTAATGAGTTGTCTGATCGACCCTTCTTGCAATACCTATTTCTCTCTTTTGACTCTTTAATGGTTGATGTTTTTGTATAGTCTGAGGGAAAACTTGAATACTTTTTCTTTTTGTGGTCCTAATCTTTCCCTTTGTTGCTTTCTAATTTTAAGAAATGCTTTCTTTTTTTGCCTTTTTTAGATTTAGGCGTAGGATTAGGTATCAATCTTTAAAGTTGTTCCATGAATTCATTACAAATATGTTTTTAAATCTACTCAAAGTTTGATCCAATTTATTCTTTGTGATTGGGGTAATAGTTTGAGATAAATTATTTCTTTAGGACAACTGGTTATTATCTTCTTTTTTTTTGCCAAAAGTAGGTAGCTGTGAACCTTTATGTGTTCATTCTTCACTTTCAATTGATCGATTTGCTTTTTGTTGATTCATGGCTCTTAATGAGAGCACCAGTTGATAATTCTTGAATTATCTTAAGTTTTTAAAGACAATTGTTTATTCGGGCTGCCAATTATCGAAGAAGTGAATAACTGTTAAAACCTACAAAATAGATGAGATCTAGTCCCAATTCTTTCAGGATTAGCACTTTGATTTCAGGACTATCGGGTAATAATATGTATGATTATTTGGGATTATAAGACATGTTAATTGATGATTGAACAGCAAGAATAAAATTTAAAAAGAGAATAAAAGAGGATACATAAAGGATTTTATGGGCTTTTAACTTGGGCTATTGGATCAAATAAAGAGTAATCTTAGCCTCTGGTTTAAGGCACTATATAAGTCTAATAGTGGTCAAGGGAAGGATAAAAATTAGCCGACCTTCTTCCTCAAATTTTCATTGGCCATGGAGGAGAAATTCTCTCATTTATAAGCTTTTCCCGTCTCTTAAATTGCAAAAACTCACTTTTTAAAACAAGATTTCACCTCTTTCTAGCTTTTTATGCTAAAATAATCAAGATTAAAGAGTTTTTAGGGAAAATTTTAGATTCTAAGCTCTTGAGTGAATATTACCAGCTCTTGAGTAAATGGTTTTATTTAGGTTTAATAATTTTTAAGGGTGTCTAGAGGTCTTAATTAAAGGTTTATTATGTTAATTTGAGCAATTGTTAAGTATTTAATTTATTATAGATTTTTTATTATGATGGAGTTGTATGTTTATGTAGAAGGAAAAAAAGAAAAGCAAGAACAAGGGGAAGGAGAGGGAAAAAAAGGGTGGATTGAAGTGCTTTAAATCCTTTTAGGGCTAATTGGTATGCATATCCACGTCTTTATAAGCTACTTGTGTGTTAAAGTGTTTATGTATAACTAATGTGTGTGCATTGGCATGTAATTAATGCTTGAATTGATTATGTAACTAAGCTAAATGATAAATGAGTATGTAATGATAAGTATATGTTGAATAAAAACTAAGATAGGTATGTGAGCATCATATGGCCAAATGGTATATGCTTATGGAAATTGATGATCTTATATAAATGCTTGGTGTAAAATGAGAACATTGCATTAATTTGGTAAAATTATAAGAACCCATGTTGGATAATGTCTAAGTGTAGTGTTAGTTGTATGCCTCAGAGCACATGTGTAATAGAGATAATTTCATGTACAATTAAACAATTATTCATTAATAAAATGACATTACTTATTACTTAGTGCTCATGTTATGACATTTGCTTGATAATAATCTTAAACTATGTAATAAAGTCCATGGTATAAAATCATAGTATAAAGGAAATCATAAAAAGTTCATGATGTGAGATTCCTATTGTATGTAAATGTGATAATACTTAAATTATCCCTAGTCATAGTATTAACAAGATTAAACATTGTTAATACGGATAGACTAGCATATGTTATACTTCTTAACTAAGTTAAGTAGTAGTTCTCACAAGCTGTAAGTGTGGCAATGCTTAGAGATAACATGTGGATGCTCATTTGAGAAATAAGTACATTAGAGACCCATCATGAGATCTTTACATGGATACATAATCTATGTTAGTGAAAGAATCTCATCATATTAGTGGTGTAAGTATCCTTGGACTTGAGATCATTAAGGTATCTTAAGTATCAAATGCTATACTTTAACTCTGGTGCTTTTACTTCGTCATGAGGTATACATAGCTAGGAGGTTGGGTATAGCATGAGCTACTTAAAGGTAGTTAAGTGATCAATAAAGAATTCACTACCCCGGATTATAGTGGGGAGTTTATCTCACAATTCTAATAGAATATCTTCATTCAGAAATCTCTAGCCAGAGTAAAATGCAAAGTGAATTAGATTCAAAAGGGCATTTTAGGAATGAAGATATAAATATTAGAATGAATATTCAGAGCTTAATTAGACATGATTAATTAAGCATTGAGTTAACACAAGGCCATACTCAAACTTGGATGGGATAAGTGTGGTAAAAGGAGTTGATTACACGATAACTATATATAGAAGGGTAAAATGGTCAAACTACTAACCTTCTGACACTTAGGTAGCCATGATGCATGGCTAGATGCCTCTCTTAACTTGTACTTAAGTGAATTTATTAATT
>CANXYI011740237.1:0-10708 GCA_948208565.1 Hura crepitans
TATAGAGAGTATGGGTATATGGGATATATGTATAATTAACAATGTTAAACTAAATGTATGCATGGTTATGTGTGGTAATGAATGTCTATTTTAGCATGTGTGTGTGCTGATAGGTCTTCGACCCTATGATTGTGGATTGACTATGATATTGTGTTGCTGGCAGTAGTCTACAGGACCAGAGGGTCTAAAGGAGAAATAGGGTAGATGTTAAATTAGAAGTGTTTTTCTCTATAGGATGATTTGGGTTAGCTACCAAGGCAGTTGTTATGCTGCACGATTTTCCATGAATGTCTGATAGTGCCTGATAAGAGTTTTAATAGACTAAAATAGATAGTAATTTAGGAATAAATGACCAGAATGAACTGAAGGAGCTGTTTGGTAAAACTTAGTCAAACATGGGTAAAAGTTAAATGAAAGGCCCCTAGAGAAATCCTAAGATGGGTGACCTCAGTAGGAAGTAGAACACCTTGCCTATTTCAGGTTGAAATAGGTAAAGGGTGTTACAGGTTCTATGCGAGCTACTACAAGATAGAGTGAGTGTAGCCATTGAGGTTCAATGTGAGCCAATGCACAATAGGTAGGTGTAGCTACTAAGGTTTGATAAAAGCCACTGCACCATGGGTAGATTCAGCTATCGAAGTTCAAAACATCAGCCAATACACTATTTTCATTACATTGTCTAGTGTCCTTAGGTGTAGTCTTTTGATATGGGCCATATTAATAGTTGAATCATATTATGAAAAATTTAACTATGTGATGAAATGAAAAGTAATTTGATTTAGAGAATGAGAAATATGTCTGTTAAACATTTTTATTGATGTATATATTCTATAACTGCATGATTGCATTTACTTAAGTGTGTATATGCATATGTTTTCTCGAATCCACCACTAAGTTTTTCTCAACGTATCAGTGTTTCGATGTGCAGGTAAAAGATAGGGAAAGCATAGTGAAGAAAAGCCTCTATAGCTAAAAAGTGTCCTTAGGGTACAATTCTCTATCTGATTTTGCTATGTAATTAAGTGTGTTTACTCATGTGTAGCTAGAATATGGTACAGATAGTAGAAAGATAAAAATGAATGTTGTTGTAACTTATGTTATGTAAATGATAATGGAAAAATAAAAAATAAATATATGTTTGTAATAATATATATAAGACTACTGTTGTTTGTTAATTTTCAATATTATGATGGGTCTGAGACCCTATGATGCCTGTGATGGTTGTGATGCATTCGTTGTGATATTATGTGATGAATGCTGAGTTGAGAGGACTAGATGGGTCTATATAGATGAAGAGCTAATGAATAATACTATAGAAGTGTATTTTATTGAGGAATTTTTTTTTTTGTTTTTTAACCCTGGTAGCCGTTATAGTCCCCAATTTTTGTAAAAGGAATTTCAGACAAACTGAACATTTGTAATAGTGTTCTACTACTAATATAAAGATGACATAATGAACCATTTTTAAAATAATAGATAGGTATGTTAATTATAACAAAATCACTAAGTGTTAATTGAATGAAAGTTAAGGAAAATTTTAGGAAGGGTGACCATATAGGAAGTTAGCATCATTATTGGGTTTCTTCGAGAATCAAATAAGGGTGTTACATTTATTCTTAATTGTCACCTTATTTATTTGCATGTAATCTACACATAATCATAGAGTAATCCCTCTTTTCCACAAACAATACCAGTGCTACCCAAGGTGAGACACTCGATTTAAGGAAGCTTTTATCGAGCAATTCTTGCAATTTTATCTTTAATTCTATCAATTTTGTGGGGGCCATTCTATATGGAATTATTAATAGGGTGTTGGGCAAATATATACCTCAATCTCAAACTCAAGTTCTCATTTTGGACATAGAAACCTGGTAATTTGTCTTGGAATACATCTAGAAATTCTAACACCATTAGTATCTAGCTAATTTTTAGTTCAATTTTTCTCGTATCCACTACTTGAGCTAAATAGGCTTAACAAACCATCCATATTAATTACCTTGCTATAACTATTGGGATGACATTAGATATGAAATCTCTTATTTCACTAACCACTATAATATTGACTCGATCAACTCTTAAATTGTAATTCTCTTTTATCTATAATCTACTACTGCAAGATGTTTGGATATTCAGTTTATGCCTAAAATAATATTGAACTAATCAAATGGTAACTCAATAAGGTTCGTAGGACATTCATATCCATGGGTAGTCAATAGACAATCCTTATATATTCTATCAACAACCATATATTGTCTAATTGGATTACTAACCATTACATCTATCTCAAGTGGTTTTGATTCTAAATCCCTGTCTCGTGCCCATGCACTGCAAATATATGAATATGTTAACCCCAAATCAGTTAATGCCAAAGTAGGTAATTCAAAAGATAGAATGTACCCGTTATCACAATTGGGGAGTTATCCTCTTCTCGTGTTCAAATAGCACACTGACAGGCTAAGGCACTTTACTTTACTTTTTTAACCATCTCTAAGTTAGATTTTTGGCTACCACTAACTCTATCACTCTTGTTACCTTTTTTGACCTCTAGCAAGTGTTGGAGATGAAGCTTGAAATTGGGTAATCTCTTTTAACACCTTAGGGAAATCTTTAATCTAGTGCTCCCTGAAATCACAAATAGAATAAGCTCCTAAAATTGCCCTTCTAACATATGCATCTTTATTTCTTACTATAATGCTCACAACTGGTAGGTGCAATCCTTGTAATAGAAATAGGTACACTAAAAGCTCTTGTCTGCTTTTCTAATCTAAAATATTATCTCTGCCTATATTTTTAAGTATGAGCTTATTTCTGTGATTGGTGTTGGGTAATTTGATTTATTTTATGCCTCTTGAATATTTCTAAGCCTAAACTAGCTTGACCTTTGTTAAAAGATCTTGTCTTTTAAAAACATTCCCTTATCTCTTTCAATATTTCTTCCTCTATAAAAGCTACCATTACTAGAGAGAGAAATTCTCTGATCTTCATCATAGCCATATGTAATTTGACGTTATGATTAAGACCCTTCTCAAACCTTTTGCACCTTTTAGTTTCAATTGGCACAATTTTTTTCACATGCAAACTAAGTTTTGCAAATTCATTGTCATATTTAGAGATAGATCAATGTCCTTATATCAAACCTAGAATTTCTTGTTTTTTCCTCTCTATATAATTCACTATAATATACTATTTCTCGACCACCTCTAAGAAAAATTCCTAAGTCAATTCTACTAGAGTTTTACATTTTAAGATCGTCTCCACCAATGAAATGCTTTCTCCTATAGCAAAGACATTGCACAAATTACATTTTCTTTAGGGGTGCACCTTAATTGCTATAAGATTATAATGGTTCTTTCAAGCCAATACTCTAATACAATTGTATCATTGAGTATTACACCCTTAAAATCTTCAGTACCCATTTTCTTAAACCTCTTTAAATACTCCTTTAAAGCATATCTCAACTGCTGCATAATCCATAAGGCCTTATCTAGCCAATACTTAGCTCTAATAGATCCCTCCTACACATCTCCCTTGAAAAACTCAACCCGTTTCTTTATCATTCTCTCTAGATAGGTCTTGTGTACTAACTAATGTTTCGACTAAACTGGTCAAGGTACTACTAGATGAATGTTAGCAGTAATGGTAGCAATAGTAGCAGCAATAGACACTTGCCTCATAGACCTAATTATCTGCTCGAACTAAACTAACTACCCATATGGTCCTTATGCTACTTGCCTAGCATCACTCAATGTCAGAGACTCTACCTTTATAGCTCCTTGTGCTATAGCGATCGAAGCATGGCTCTCAACCTTCCCATCATCACAAGGTGTACTACATCTTATCTCAGATCGATAAGTAAAAGAAACATATTATAAGCCTTAATATGTATAATTTAGTGATTTATACTTTTTCATTCCTATAACACTCTTATGTAACCCATTAGTATATTGGAATGCTTAAACCAATAGCTCTAATACCACTAAATGTGATACTTGTTACCTATTTTGTACACCAAACATGAATAATGAGTGGCACGCTTACCAATATATGAAGTACCTTATAAGAAAAATTTATATAAATTAAAATTTTCCTTAATTACAATATTCCTTTCAAGTTCAAGTTATAAAAATGGTGAATAATAAAAAACAAATTTAATGAGGTCTACTAATGGGGTCATTGGGTCAAAAATCCGATAGCATAATGGCTATACTAGGACACTTTCCCAAATAGTAACCTATTAAAAAGCACTTCTATAACATCATTTAAATCATCGCTATTCAAAATAGGTGTATCTAACCCTCTATCATCAGCATAAGCCAACATTCTCAAGCATACATTAGAGCATAAATCATACAAGTCATATAAGCATTTGAAAGCTTTTAAAAAAAAGTTTAAATCATTTGTTAATAAGAGGTTATAGAACTTGATTGCAAAAAATATAGTTTAGGCTTGTGCTATATAACCATTACATAACAAAAATAAAACAAAAAGAGATCTAAAAATACGTAAAAAAGATAGCTTCTCATTCTCTTGCGGTTTTGAGGATTTGACTATAATCTATTGCATTTACCCATGCACTGCAAACAACACGATGCACTTTTGCTTAGTGGTGCATTTACCTTAATGTATGATTATGGCATACACATGTAATAATATCCATACATTACAAAGTTTGTCAAAACTCATGGAAAAAGTAAACTATTTATTCAAGCATGCCAATATAACATAAACTTATCTCAAAATGTATACAAATTAACATGGTAATACCAATTGAATTCCTAAAAGCACATATATTATCCAAATTTATATTTGGCATCAACAACCATATTAATGATGAATATTGAACCATATAATTATGGCAAAGTAATAATATAATCATTAGAAAGCTTAACATGAGAATATCACAAAAATTTTAGTTAATATTGTAGTTTAACATATGCCTATAACTAAGAGACAACTATCTATACAATGAATAGTAGGACACGGCCCGTAGCCATATTTATCCGTAGATCATACATGAACCCAAAGGTATTAATCAAGACTTAAAACCCAAGGCACATGACTCGTAGTCTAAAACCCGGACCTAAATATCATATATAAACTCATAGCTAATGATATAGGACATAAAATCTAAAATCATGACTGGAGGTCAAATATTACTTGTAAGCTAAAATTTCATCTATAAATAACCCAATAATAGCTATCACTTCATAGTTGACTATTCAACCTATACAATCTATGTTGTTTAATCATATGGGTCATTATTAAACTCATTCATTCCATAATTTTAATTTAATACCATCTTAGTCACATATTTATCTCTTTTAGCAAAAGAATACATTTATGTTCAATATGTCATCATATCTTGGCCTTTAACCACATTAACATTCTCAATATATGCTTTAACATAAAAAAATCAATAGTTTATAAAGCATAAATGACATATGCTTATTGCATAAGTTTTGGTATTTTGCCTTAATAGCATACATAAGCCGTAAACCTCATTTTAACCATTAAAGCTTATCACTCTATAAGCAAAAACCAAAAATATCAAACATACTTGTAATTTAAGAATTAACAACAGTTCCACATTAGTAATACACATCAACTAAACATTTAAAACATGATTTAAAGTTCAATCACAACAACATAAACATGTTCTAAAAATCTTAATATCCATTAGGTTTATGATAAGCTTATAGTCAAACTCACACCAACCAAACTCTTACATGTATCAAAAACCAATTTCAGCCCCTTTTCAACATACTCATATATTCTAATTTCATATTTTATTCAAATCATTTTTAACACATTTCCATCTAAAGCATATACATATTAATAAAACTAAGAAAAACTTGCATATTCTTTACTACATTGGCCATATACATATATACAACTCGCATGAGGCGTTCAGCCTCCACCTATACATAACATTACCCATCCATTGCATGTACACATCTTGCTCATAATCACACATACACATAATCCCATGTAAACATCCAACATTACGCATATTTATTACTTAACATTTATTATCACATAATGTAAGCATCCAATTAAATGCTCAAACAATTGATTTAATCATATATTAAGGTGAACACATATACCAAACTAGTTTGAAACACAATTTTGAGACTTTCTAAAACCTTCTCCTTTCCTTTGGATGCTTGGGTTGCATTTTCATCTACGAATACAAACAAGCTTAACTTAGAAAATTTACAATAAATCATATATACATCTAGAAAACAAAATGAGCCTAAAAACACACTCTTGGGCACCATTAGAATGTGGGAAAAATGTTAGTTTATAAGAACTCTTACCAGTTTGAATTTTGATAACTATTCATCAAAATAGAAAACTCATAAAAATTTTCAGTTTCCTTCAAATCTCAAGCATAAAATATATTCTAAAAGTCTTAAGAGTTTGTTTTTATGGGTTGAATCATGAATTGATAGAGTGTTTTAAAGGAAGAAGAAGAAAAGAAGGGGGAGGAGAAAGGAAAAATGGCATTTGCCACTTGAAGAAGGAGAAGGAGGATGGGAGATGTTACTATTAGGCATTTGACCAAAAATATAAATGTTTTACTTATATATATATATATGCCTCTTTTAATTGAATTAATTATTTTTTCCTCTTTCTTCTATTATTTCACCTTTTCCTTATCTTCTAATTGGCTTAATATATTTCCCAAAAATCTTGTAAATTTATATTCCATAGACCTAAAAAATTTTTGCCTCAAAAAATGAGAAAATTCGAAAAAAATTAACTTGTAGACTTATCCCAATTTTTAGTAAAACTACTTCTGGATATTTTTAAATTTCCATTTTAGTGCCATTGGACTATTTGGAATTTTTATGTATCAAGTTGTATCAATCTAGAAAATTTTTGAGCAAAAATTAAATATTTTACGGTTAAGCTAAAACTAGGTCACTATTCACATAACACTACTGTAAAATCTTCTATCCTATTTTTAACCATCTAAACAACTTTGGATTGGCTTCAAACTTCCCCAAAAATAATTTTATGATTAATTCTTCCTATTGGTCCAATTAGTGTGACTCAAATTTTCGAAAACACTATTCAACTCGAGAGGTACTATACATAAAGGTTGAGATTTTTAGGATGTTACATTACTTCCCCTCTTAAAAAAGTTTAATCCTCGAAATCACCTAAATTAAAAAGGTGTGGATACTGCTCCTTCATCTAAGCTGTGCTTGCCCATATGGCATTTTCCATGTCGTGATGTCACCATAAGACCTTTATAAAAAGCATTGTTTTGTTCCCTAACTTATTAATTTCTTGAGCCAAGATACTCTCTAGCTTTTCTTCATTTGACAAGTCTTGTTGTATATCCACTTCTTCAGCTAACAACATATGTGTTGAATCTAATCTGTATCTTCTTAGCATATACACATGGAATACATTATGAATCTACTATAATTTAGGGGGGTAAAGCTAGTCTATAAGCCGAAAGACCTATACATTTTATGATCTCTTATGGCCTAACTTATTATGGACTTAACTTGCCCTTTTTGCCAAATCTCAACACCTTTTTCCCTAGAGATACCTTTAGAAAAACCTTATCTCCTACTTCATACTAAATTTCTCTTCTATGTCAATCTACATAAGACTTCTGTTTATTTGAAGTAGCCTTAATCCTTTCTCTAATGATCTTCACTTTCTCTTCTATGTCCTTAAACAAATCTGGCCCTATAAGCTTCTTTTCACTAAGCTTACTCTAGGATAATGGTGTTTTGCATCTCCTCCCATATAAGGCTTTATAAGGAACCATACATAAAGTCACTTAGTGATTGTTATTATAGGCAAATTTTGTGAAACATGAATAATGGTCCTAACTAAATTTAAACTCGATCACATAACTTCTCAACATATCTTCTAGGATTTGGATAACCCTCTCTGATTGACCATCCATTTATGAATGACAAGCCCTGCTAAAACTCAATTAGGTCCCTAAAGGATTATGGTGTTTCTTCCAAAATCTTAATTTAAAACTAGTGTCCTTGTTGAAGATGATAAAAGATGGCACTCCATGTGATCAAACAATCTCATCAATATATTATTCCACTAACTTCTCTAAAGAGAAATCCATCCTCACTAGAATAAAATGTGCTAACCTGGTCAATCTATAACCACAACCCATATAGAATCACACTTGCTTTAGGTCATCGATAATCTAACTACAAAACCCATGGTGATCGAGTCCCATTTCCATTCTAGTATTACTATATGATGAAGCAACCTAGATGGAACTTAATGCTCTACCTTTACTTGCTAACAAGTAAAGCATTTAGTTATGAAATCATCTATGTCTCTCCTTATTCTTAGCCACTAATAGACTATCTTCAAGTCTTGGTACATATTGGTACTACTAGAATACATAGCATATGGAGTATTATAGGCTTCTTATAAAATTTGTTGTCTCAAGTCCTCATTCTCTGGCATATAGAGACAATCATGGAAATATAGATAACCATCATCCTTAATCCGATACTCAGTTGGCTTCACCTCTTGAATCATGCTTATTACATTTTGAAATCTATGATCATCCTTCTATGTATCCTTGACTCATGGCAACAAATAAGGCTTAACCTTAAGCTTTGCTAACAAATCCCTATTAACAAGCATCGTTAAATTGGCATTCATCACCTTCAAAGCTGATAAAATTTTCATGCTAAATGCATCTATCACAACATTGGCCTTTCATAAATGATAGTTAATAAAGTAACCATAGTCCTTTATTAACTCTATCCATCTCTTCTATCTCAAATTGAGCTCCTTTTAAGTTGGAAGATATTTCAAACTCTAATAGTCTATATAGATATAACATCTCTCTTATATAGATAATGCCTCTATATCTTGAGAGCAAACACGATGCTACTAATTCTACATCATGAGTAAGGTAGTTTTTCTTATGAGGTTTGAATTACCTTAAAGCATAAGCAACCACCTTGCCCTCCTGTATTAGTACACACCTTAACCCATTCAAGGAAGCATCACTGTAGATGGTGAACTCCTTCCCTGAAAATAACTGAACTAAGATAGGAGCCTCTATCAATATACTCTTGAGCTTGTCAAAGCTCTCCTGATACTTGTTGTCCTATATAAACTTAGCATTCTTCCTTAGAAGATATGTCAAAAGGCTTGCTTTCAAAGAAAGCCCCTTGACAAGCCTTCTTTAATAGCCCACCAAACATAAGAAACTTTGAATCTCTATAGTATTCTTGGGTGGTTTCCATTCCATCATAGCCTCAATCTTGCTTGGATCAACTCTTATACCCTTTGCTAATGTTATAGATCCTAAAAATGACACTTCCTCTAACTAAAACTCACACTTACTAAGTTTGGCATAGAGCTTCTCATCTCTCAACATTTGCAAAATAGTTCTCAAATGCTTCTTATGCTTATCTCAGTACATGGAATACATAAGAATGTCATTGATGAAGACTACTACAAATTGATCTAAGAATGGCTTAAAAATCCAGTTCATGAGATCCATAAACACTGTTGATGCATTAGTTAAACCAAATGGCATCACTAAGAACTCGTAATGGCCATATCATTTTCTAAAGGCTGACTTGTGTACATCTGCCTCTTTTACCCTTAGCTAATAATAGCTAGATCTAAGATTAATATTGGGAAAGACACCTAACATTCTAGGCTAATCAAAATAGGTCATCAATCTATGGTAAAGGGTACTTATTCTTAATGGTAACCTTGTTTAGTTGTCTATAGTTTACACATAACCTTAAGGAACTATCCTTCTTCTTGACAAATAAATATAAAGTTCCTTATGATAAACTACTTCGATTGATAAAACCATTATCCATAAGCTCTTATAATTGTAACTTTAGCTCTTTTAACTCTGAAGGAGTCATCATGTACAGAGCTATAAAAACTAGTATTGTACTAGGCAACATATTAATACTAAACTCTCACTCATTCTGGTGCTAAACCAAGCAACTCTTCTAGAAAGACATCCTCAAACTCTAAAACAACTAGTATCTTGCTTGCCTCTGATCCTACTCTTTTACTGTCTACCATATAAGCTAGATACGCTTGATAGCCTTTCCTAAACAACCTTCTAACCACTACAATTAATATTACATTAGACATATAGTTCGATCTCTCACCTATAATTCTCCCTTCTGTGTCACTATTAGCTTGGAGCATAATTTGTTTCTTCTTACAATCCATGACTACATAATACTTTGATAACCAATCAATGCAAAATATAATATTAAACTCATGGAATGGTAACTTAATGAGATCAATAGAAAAAGAATGCCTTTATGCTGACAAAGGACAATCTCTATATACTTTGTTCACAACTACATATTGTCCTATTAGATTGCTAACCATAATATCAATAACAAGGTATTCTGACATAAGCCCCCAATCTAAAGCCTGTGCAATATAAATATATAAGTGTGTAGACCCTGTATCTATAAATGCTAAAGTAGGTAAATTAAAGAGTTGAAAGGTACTCGCTATAACATTTGGAGCCTTTGTATCTTTTTTAGCCCGGATGGCATATTGCCTAGCTAGAGCTCTATTATCTAACTGGCCCTAACTTTATATCTAGAGTCTTTTTTATCCTTCTTTTAAAAAGAATCTAAAGGCTTCACTGGACAATCTCTTTAGAAATGATCTCTAGAGCCATAATGCAAGCAAACTGCTTTTATGGTCCTCC
>CANXYI011740395.1:0-10153 GCA_948208565.1 Hura crepitans
ATCTTAATGTTTGAAGTAGTTTCAAAAAGAAGGAAAGCTTCAACCTCATCTTTCTAAACCTTCCAAAAATGAAGGCTAGCCCTATCATAGGTCAGATTTGTACTGTTAATATCATCAGCATATAGGCCACGACATAGATAACTGTCGTACTTTAAGGGATAAGATTTAAGACTTGATCAATTCAAGACAAATCCTCGATCTAGAGCAGAGACAAAAAGGTTAAGGTGCTTATTTAAGGGTTCCTTCATCAATCAATATGGTCAATTCAGGTTTGCTGAAATGGTATGTTCTTCGGGACTTATACGAGAATGATTACCTGAAAGTGAAAAAAATGGTAGAAATGAGTAAGGGTTCAATATGCATGATAGATATATGTGCTCTAGATATTGAAAATGAGTCAAAAGAATAAGTTCAAGATTTTTGGATAGATTTAGATTCAGAGCAGAAGTTGGGTAATGAAAGAGAGACCAAAGTAGTAACCTGAAGCAGTCGGGTGGTACCTAAAGTAGAGAGGGAGCCAATTCCCCCAGTTGTGGAAAAAGAAGAAAGTGCTATGATGAAACAACTAAAAAAGACTCTTACATAGATTTTGATTTGGGATCTATTGCATCAATCCTCCTCTCAACGATAAAAGGTGGTTCAAGCCTTATGTGCTACAATAATTTTTACAACCATATCACTATCTGAGCTAGTGGCAATGGTAAAAGGGGAGGAGAAAATGATGGTCAGCTTTTCTGATATATATTTGCCACCTGAAAGGTGCCACCACAACTGTCCTTTATAAATCAAAGCAGAAGTCAATGGCAAGTACATAGCATGTGTAATGGTTATTAATGGATCATCAATCAATGTGTGTTTGTTCAAGGCCATAGCTACATATGGGATTGAAGATTCAATGATCTCTTAGTCCAAATTTACCTTCATAGCCTATGACAACATAAAAAGATGAACGTATAGGACTTTTAAGGTCAAAGTCAAAACAAGGGTGATTATAAATGATGTGCAATTTGTAGTGCTCGATATTCCTATGAATTTCTCTTTACTTTTAGGAAGGCTATGGTTCCATAAATAGGGAGGAGTTTTGTTGACATTGCATTAGATGATAAAAATTCCCCACAATGGTGAGATAGTAACGATAAGGGTTACAAGGGAGAATCAAGTTTTGATGCTCGAAATAGCCAACCAGCCTTTTAATGGTTTCCACATTGTTAAGATCTTTTTAGAGGAAAGGGAAAATCCTAAGGTGGTAAATATGCTGAAAAAGATGAACTATCTACCTAGAGCTGGATTAGGACATGCTTCAAAATGTTCAGTTTCAGCCATTTAACCTCAAAGACAAAAATATCAAAAGGGATTAGGATACATTACAGAGATGTTAAAACTGAGGAAGATGAGACAAGGTATCCCTTTACTAGAAGAAAGTTTTATTCATGATGAAGGAAATGTCAATTACTATAGAGAGTCTGAGCTGGCTATCATTAAAGGATAGGTTGTGTCAGTGTTTCAAAATTTTTAGTGATGTGTTTGATTGGTCTGTAAATGAAGTAAAAGTTGTTTCAAATTTTTGGGATGAAGAAATCATGTCTAAGCTGGAAATTAGACTTGAGGAAGAGATTTTGACTAATGCTATGCTCCAAGATAAGGGAAAGAAGAAAATGGAAGAAGAAGGCCTTTTTGAAAGCTCTTTGAAAAATTTATGTGTACCTAAAATTTTCAATGACGATGTTCCTATTTCTTTTGTTAATAATATGAACAATTTTTCTTATTTTTGTGATGTCTTATCTAACTGCATCATGCATAATGATAATCACTACATGCATAATATGTTCGATATTAATTCAATCAATACTACCTCATTTAATCTTATTACTAACAAAAATCCTAAAGAGATCTTAATTTTGTTTGATGTAACTCTTTAACAGAGAACTAAATTTGAGAGAATGTTAAAAAAATGAAAAAGTCTTTGCCTAGACCTATGAAGACATGCTAGGGGTAGATCGAGAAGTAGCTAAACATGCCATCTACATATACTTAGAAGCAAAACTAGTTAAGTAAAAACTATAGAGAATGAGGCTAGAGTGGGTATAGAAGATAAAAGAAGAAGTACATAGGCAAGTCGAGGCTAAATTTTTAGAAGAGGTACATTATCTGACATGGTTAGCTAATGTGGTTTTAGTCACTAAGAATGATGGTAAGGTTAGGATGTGCATAGATTATAGAGATATAAATAAAGCCTACCTAAAAGATGACTTCCCATTGCCTCATAGAGATATGCTAATCGATAGCACGGCAATGTGCAAAATGTATAGTTTCATGGATAGATGTGCCAATTACAATTAGATTCTGAACAGAATAGCAGACAACATAAAAATGACCTTCATCGCAGAATAGGGGACCTTTTGTTATAGGGTTATGCCTTTTAGCTTGAAAATGTTGTGGCTATATACCAAAGGATAGCCATAAAGATTCTCGATGACTTGATTCATAGGGAAGTGGAAATGTACATCGATGATATGATAATCAAACCCTCTACAAGGGAAGGACATTTTGATGCCTTAGAAAAGTTCTTTAAAAGGATAGAAAAGTACAATCTGCACTTGAATCTAAAAAAGTGTCTTTAGGTTAACTTCAGGAAAGCTCCTAGGGCATATTGTAAGTCAAAGAGAGATTGAGGTGGACCCTAATAAAGTAAAAGAAATTAGAGAAATGCCACTCCCAAAGAAAGAAAAAGAGATAAAGAGATTTTTGGGTAAAATACAATACATTAATAGGTTTATAGCTAAACTCACTACCATATGTGAGCCTATTTTCAAACTTCTCAAAAAGAACCAACCAATTAAATGGAATGATGACTGTCAAAAAGCTCTCGACATATTCAGGGAATATCTGCTAAATCCACCAGTTTTATAACCACCAATACAGAAAAAGTCATTAATCCTTTATCTGTCTATTGAAGAAAGTTCAGTTGGGGTAATGATAGCACAAGAAGATGAGATAGGGGTTGAATTCACAATTTACTACTTAAGCAAGAAATTTCTTCCATACGAGGTTAAGTATGTGGAAGTGGAAAAGATTTGCTTAGCAGTGGTGTGGGCCTCAAAGAAACTGAGACACTATTTCCAATTGTATATTATGCAGGCAGTGTCCAAATGCAACCCATTAAGGTACCTCCAGATGACACTATCTTTGGTTAGTAGAATGAGTAAATGGCTTCTTTTGCTTTAAGAATTTGACATTTAGTACATAACAAGAAAAACCATAAAAGAATGAGCAGTCGTAGAATTCCTGACCAATTATCTGTTAGAAGGTAAGAGTTGGAGTTCGAATTCCTAGATGAAAACTTGAACCTGATTGTAGTCTAAAGATGGCAAATGTATTTTGATAGAGCAGTAAATAGCAAAAGGGCAAGAGTAAGGGTGATTTTAGTAACCCCTGAAGGAGAAAAGTTGTCGTTAGGTAAAAAGCTTAGATATAAAGTCACAAATAACATGGCAGAATATAAATCCTACATATTCGAACTTGAAGCATTATTGACTCTTGGTGTAAAAATAATTCAGGTGTTTAGGGATTCATCATTAGTATTGTATCAAAATAATGAAGAGTGGACCATCTGTAAAGAAAGATTAATGCCTTATGTGGAATACTTAAGGTCTATTAGTGGATGACTTGAAATATGCACCTTCCATCATGTTTCAAGAGATGAGAATTAGCTAGCGAATGCATTGGCTACCTTGGTTTCCATGTGGGATAATCCAAAAGGGGTAATCTTGAAACCGATGATCATTTCTAGTTCTAAAAGGCCTTGCTATGAGATAGAGCAGATAATGGAAATAGAGTAAGAAAAAGATAGGCCATGGTTTTATGGCATCCAGAATTACTTAGAAAATGGAAACTTTCCCAAAAAAAGCCACAGACAAAGATAAAAAGGTATTGAGGAAGTTGTCAAATTAGTTCACTAATGTAGATGAGGTTCTATATAAATAGCAAGTAAATGGTCTTCAACTTCGTTGCCTAGATAAAAGGGAAATGGAAAAAGTCATGGAGGAAATACACGTAGGGTTATGTGGTACACATATGAATGGTTTAGAGTTAGCCAAAAAGAACATGCGCCAAGGATTCTTTTGGCTTACTATAGACTATGATTACTCAAAGTACATGTAAAGATGGCATAAGTATCAGCAGTGCGGGTATTTAAAACACGTGCCAGTATTAAAACTTCACAACTTATTATCCCCTTGGCCATTTACTATATAAGGGATAGACATAGTGGGAGAGATACATCCGATGGCTTTGAATGGGCATCGCTTTGTTATAGTAGCTATTGATTATTTCTTGAAATAGGTTGAAGCAAAATCTTCTAAGAGATTAGGGGTAAGAGAGATGGCTAGATTCATAGAAAAAAATTTAATCTGTAGATACAGGGTTCCACATCATAGAGTTTCAGATAACGGTGTCTAATTTCAAGTGAAAATAAAGACTCTTATAGAAATACAAGATTTATCACCATAAATCCTCTCCTTACAGGCCACAAGCCAATGGAGCAGTTGAATTTGCCAATAAGAATATTAAAAAGATTTTGGCCAAGACAGTTGTGACTTATAGAGATTGGGCTGATAAACTTCCTTTTACTCTTTTAGAATATACAACTATGATTCGAACATCAACAGGAGCTACTCCGTTCTCCTTAGTATACGGGACATATATGGTACTTCTAATACCAATTGAGCTTCAGTCGTTGAGAGTGGCAATAGAGGTAGAGATTCCCGAAACTGCCTAGGCCGAATAGAGATTCCAACTATTAAATTTATTAGATGAGAAATGATCAAAAGCCAATTATCACGATCAAATTTAACAAAAAAGGATGGCACCCGTCTTCAGTAAAAGGGTGAAGGATCATAAACTAAAGGAAAGAGAGTTAGTCCTCAAACAGATGAGGCTAAGGCTACCTAACTGAAGAGAAAAGTTCAAACCAAATTGGGAGGGGCCATTAATCCTCAAGAAAATGTTATCGAAAGGTGCCTTAATCCTTACAAATTGTGATGGAAACAAATTATGGGAGCCTATGAATATGGATAGGCTAAAAGAGTTCTATGGCTAAAGACAAATAAATGAGAAAAAGAAGAGTAATAATAGCCCTATGGGTCAAAAATTGGTAAATGGTAGCCTTGCTAAAAATGGGTACCCCGATAGGGTGAAAACCAAAAAAGGTATCCTATGCAACAATTACGGGTTGAGAGAAAATAGTCAATCAAGAAAACCCATGAGGGCTGATTGATGATAGGAATTTAAGATGTAATTAAGATCTCCCTTGATTAAATGAGGAAATGTGTTATTGCATTAATGTCCTATTATAATTATCATAAAATGCCAATGTGATGCTACTATATAGGACCACTTTAGTAAGCATGATTGAACATTTTATAAACTAAAGGATGGTAATATTAAATAGAATAAAAAAAGAGAACAAAATAAAAGTAGAGAAGTTTCTTTTTGCTTCTTTTTTTTAAGTCCTCTACCTCTTACTGCTGCTCTCACCACCCATCTTTCGCCAGTGGGTTTGGTTGTCCCAAGAAGGGTCTATTACCCATTCTTTATATGCATATGAAGTCTAAAAGTCATAAATGACCCTAGGTGCAATGTTCATCTTCAAAGGTAATCGCCTTTATAAGCCCTGATAACCAGAAGTGAAGGTGATAGATATATCTCCTTCTTTAGAAGACAATAGGTAGGTTACAATCCTTTGGGTCTCATTGAACTACCTCACACAATGGTTAGGAATGCAAAAGGTCACCTTGTGAAAGTTGGCTAGAGGAACATAGCCTGATAGGCCACTACGCCACATGTACTGTAAGCAAATCCAGGGGTTTCTAAAACTTATAGCATCGTCTATTAGACCACTCAGCCATAAAACCCATCGCTTAACATCTATGAAACAATGTATAATGACTCGATATAGCAAATACTTCAAGCCATAAGATCTAAGGACATATGGTAGAGGATCATCCAAGAAGTGAAGCTTCTCTTATAGCCAAAACTAAAAAAAAAGCATTATTAGGAATGAAAACCTACAGAGGTGTCCTAAGCAAAAGTCAAGCAAAGGGTAAGGTGAAAACCCGCAAAGGGTAGTCTATCCTTAAAAAGTCTGGTAGGAATGAAAACCCCTAAGGGCTTCTTAGGTAAAAGGTATACTAGAAAATAGGGCAAAAAACCCTTTTTAGGGCAGTTTATTAAAGAAAATCCTAAAGTAGAAGCGGCATCCCACAAAAAAAATTCAACTTCTCCAGATTATACGGCATTTAGACCAAGAATAGTTTTAGCTAAAATCAGAGGAAAAAGATTTAGCCCTTTCTTGAAATCATTAACCACATTGAATAGTTGATAGTCTTCAAAGTGTTCTTTAACTGAAATTGTCAAATATTTAGAGAAGAATATGAATAAATAGACGCTTGCATGGAGGGATGATATATTTATGTAGCTTTCTGCATAGTCCAGTAGTGCACTTAAAGAAATTAGCCCTCTCTGTAGGACCCATCTAGCAGCTAGGGATGGCAATATGCCCAATGCCTCGACAGCCTTATGTGGTAGTGGGGAACGCAGGTCGAACAATAAGGTAGTGTGTCAAAAGAGTGAAACACACCCAAAATTGTAGTAAATTCCTTGGATAAGAGGCATAACTCTTGATGAGATAATAGGAAGATGTGGAATTATAGGTCCCAAAATTAGGTCATTGCCTTGAGAAAAGTCTAGTCAAGATGCACCCTTCGAAGAAAATTTAGCCCACTATAGGGAGCCATGGTAGAAGTTGCCCATGTAGAAGGGAGATCAAGAATTTTATGAAGTTTTTTGAGGAATTCATTGCTCATTGTTGTAAAAATGATGAAAAAACTCAAATGGCATGAGGATTTATGCATGCATTAGGGTATTTATAGCTTTAAAAGATGATAAAGGGGCATTTTGGTTAAAAATAGGCATTTTTGGCTAAAAAAATGGGTTTTTTTAGTGAAAATAGGCATTTTCTAGTTGAAAACAATCATTTTGAGCTAGAAAACAACCATTTTCACCACACAAAATGGCCATTTTCACTATGCCAAAATGGTCATTTTCGTATAGCCAAAATGGCCATTTTCGCTTTATTATAAAAGGTTCAGTTTTTTGTTTTTTTCACCATTTTCATACATTTTGACATTTTTTCACCTAAGCACCATATAAATATACACATGTAACCATGCCACCATGCCAACAAAGCCATCCATGTTGCTAGCTTGTACCAAAGCATGTGGCAGTACCAAGTTGGCTCATTGACAAGGAGGTGCAGTGATATAGATGCTTGGCCACCATCACTTAGATTGAGAGCCTGAAAATCCTATGAATTTATGCATAGCTAGGGGCTCAGACCTTAGAGTTCACTTTAAGAATACAAGAGAGACTCTATTTGCCTTGAGGAAGCTACCTTTGGTTAAGGCTAAGAGGTACTTGGAAGATGTTATGGCTCACAAGCAAGCTATACCTTTTTAGTGCATCCATACCGACCTAACTGTGAGGATCAAGGAGTCCGAGCATTGAACTGCCCAAAGGTTAGAGGCAATGGAGGCAGAACATCAGATGCTGAGAGACTAGAGATAACCTTTGGCCCCTTAGCCTTTTATCTCATTTTGTTTTATTTTATTTACATGTATATATTAGTTTAGGATATAAAGTACATATTAGTTTAGGACATAAAGATTTTATAGTCAAAAAGCATTCATTTATAAAATTGATGTATTATGTTCATTACTTTTATTCTTTTGGCAAAACATGAATAAAACAACAAAATAATAAAATGCCTAATAAATAATAACAATGAATAATAAATAAAGAACGAAATTAGGAGATAAATAAAATAAGAAAAAAAAGAAGGAAAAGGAAAAAAAAGAGAGATAAAAAAAAGAGAAGAGGAAGAAAAAAGAAGAGAAAAACAACAAGGAAAAAGTATAAAATTATAATTTTCAAAACCATAACATGAATTTAAAAAAAAAATGCAGTCACACACACAGCATGCATCCATGTTATAAATAACCTCTAATAAACTAATGTGTTTTACTCTATTTTTTCTATATAAGGGTAACCTAAATTTTCTAGGCAACCTCACAAATGTGTCAACATAATACTATCTACTCGTTGTAGGTAGCGAAGATGGCAACTCATTAACAACAAATCCTTTTAAGAAATTTTTGGTGTAATGTCTCATAGTGTTGCCTAAACCAACTTATCTTCAAGCACAATATCTCTTAGCACTACCTAAGTTCAGGTGCAATGTCTTACAACACTGCCTGAACTAAGTTATCTTTAGGAGCAATGTCTCAAAGCACTGCCTGAACCAAGTTATCTTCAGGTGCGATATCTCATAGCACTGCTCGAGTTCAAGTGTAATGTCTCACAGCATGTTTGAACTAATTTATCTTTGGGTGTAACATCTCATAGCATTGCCTGAGTTCTAGTGCAATGTCTCACAGCACTACTTGAACCAAGTTATCTTAGGGTGTAATGTCTTATAGCACTGCCTAAACCAAGTTATCTTTGAGTGCAATGTCTCACAGCACTACTCGAGTTCAAGTGCAATGTCTCATAGCACTGCCTGAACCAAGTTATCTTCGAGTGCAATGTCTCATGGCACTACTCGAGTTTGGGTGTAATGTCTCACAGCACTGCCTAAACCAAGTTATCTTCAGGTGTAACATCTCACAACACTACTTGAGTTAAGGTGCAATGTCTCACAATACTATCTGAACCAAATCAACTACGGGTGTAATGTCTCCAACACTGCCGAAACCTAATTAACTCTAATCATGGTAATTCTTACAAAAAGATCACCCCATAAGGTGTGTGTCTCTTTCCTTTTCAAACTTTAGGTCATCTCACACACTCTATAGTTGCCTCCCTAAAGTTGGGGGCAACTATAGACACTACGTCTCTGGAGCTCCTATGTTCGGTTTGTCTAATGATGATGAAAAGGGGATTTTTTTTACATTTTAATAGAAGGTCTCAAAATTTTGCTTAAAAAAAGAGTCAAAACAGGCCATTTTCACAAAAGGAACGGCCGTTTTGGCCAAAATGGGCCGTTTTCATAAGGAAACGGCTATTCTTAGGCCATAATGGCCAAAACAGCCCTTTTGAGCTGAAAACGGCCCTTTTCATCCAAAAATGGCCATTTTTAGCCTCAGGAAGTGTGTATAAAAGGGAAATTCATTTTTCCTTAGTGAGGTTGGTCATTTTAAAGAGAGAGAAAATTTCTAGAGAGTGAAAATACACTAAAAAGGTGAAAATACACTTTTTCAACACCATTTTTTGGATTTTCTAAATACTTAAGCACGACTTTTTAGTCCGGATGAGATCTTTTTTTAAGCCAAATATGCTTAGTGTGTCAACTAACCTATTTTTCTACTATTTTCATTTTACTTTCTACTTTATCCATTTACCAGATAGATGTGATTATTTATTTGGGCAATATTTATATATTTGTGTGATTGTCCATTTTTATTTTATTTTTGTCTGCCTGTCTATTTTTGCTTCGCATCTAAATATATTATTTTTGCCATTTTTCCTACTTTCATTTTTCTTTTTGTTTTATCCATCTACCAGTTAGATGTGATAATTTATTTGTACAATATATTTTTATATTTATGACTGCTCATTTTTTTATTTTATTTGTCTGCCTATATATTTTGGCTTTGCATCTAAATATATTATTTCTATCATTTTTACTACTTTCCATTTTTTTTGCTTTATCCATCTGCTAGTTAGATGTAATAATTTATTTGTGTAATATTTATTATATTTTTTTATATATTTGCGTGACTGTCTATTTTTATTTTATTTCTATCCATCTGTCTATTTTTGCCTCGCATACTAATATATTATTTCTATTGTTATGATGCAATTTGTTTGATTATTTGGGATCTGAATGTCATTTTTTCGACCACTTCATTAAAACTCAATGAAGAAATCTTTTAACGAACCATTATTTTCTGCTGTCTATTTTATTCTATGTTCTATGTGTTTTCCTGTTGATTTATTTTATTATCGCCTATTTCATGTTAGATTGTATTTTGAGGTATTCCAAAATGTAATTTTATTTTTTATTATTTATTCGGTTAGAATGTATTTTAGATAATTG
>CANXYI011740549.1:0-12386 GCA_948208565.1 Hura crepitans
AGGCCTTCCAACTGCATTTTTTATTGCATCAGTAATGACAGCTGTCACTAAAATCGAATATAAGAGGCCTATACACAAAAACACATTTCAAGCATTAGTCAAGCATGTAAAGATTCTTCCTACAACTTGCTATATTATTGAAATTTATGCAGCCAATTAAAAAAATGAGAACAGAAGATAGTATCACCTAGTATGGCATGATGCAGATCGTAAATATCTCTCCTATGAAAATAGACAATGAGGAAAATCACCATAGGCAAAACAATGGAATACATCTAAGTATCCAAAAAAGGATAAACCCATCACAAATGGAAAATTTGTAAATATAGGTTTTACTTTAAAAAATGTATAACAAGAAACTTACAGGGACAGCCCAAACAGGCACAGTATTACTTTTCAGTGGATACTTGAGATCTGACATCATGTCCTTCCCAACATACCTATAAAATGGGTGAATAACATATAGAACGACCTCTAACACCATAAGAAGCAGAAGTATCAACCAATCATGCATGTGCGTCCTGGCAACTGTAATTCCATGGGACTTCACAGTATGTGAACCAAGCTGGACCTCCCTCATCTGGTACAGCTTATTGTGTAAATACCACAATTCAGAGTATTTGACATAAAAGCATAAGCTTTTAAGAAGAGGATGCTAGAAATTCAATTTAGATCTGCAAGGGGATATGTGAACAAATATATGGATGGAATAAATAATTTAAAATTGGTTCTTTACCTTACTTTATGAGTTTCTAAAATGCTACACACTATCTTATATGTATGCACCTCAAGTTAGTTTACATCATCCCATAAACAATACAAACAAAACTAAGATAACCAATTTTCTGCATATGGAAATGAACATCTAAGACATTGTAATCAAGAAATTGTGGTACAATAATGTACTATCAATCATGAAAGTCACCAAGTGATAATGAAAATTATGTAGAAGTGAAAAATGAACGATCATGATAGACAATTAAAAGCCAAAAGAGAAAAACTAAGGACCCCTGTTTGCACATGTTATCATAGCTCTGCTAAGCCGAAGATAATCTCTCTGAAAGGTTTTAATGGACAACAGTAAATAATTGCAACCTCACTTCCACTCAATCATCTCTTTCTCAAAGGAAAACATTAGAAACATAAAAAAAAAATGAAGCCGTACATATATAAATACAGACCTTTATTTGCATCGTATGTAGCATCTTTCAAATTTAAATGAGTTGAACAATCAAACTTCAACAACTTTATCAATGATGACCAACCTAATGAACGCTTAAGGGTATATGCTAGTGCACATCTAAAGAGTGAATGGAACAATTTGAAATGCAGAAAGAGCAAGCAATTCATAGAAAGCAGTGAGGAAAGAGAGAGAGAGAGAGAGAGAGGCAGCATTGGTAAAATAATACAACCAGGCATATGCAGTGCAATAGAAAATACAAATGCATTATGGAGATAATTAATTCTGGTGAGAAAAAATTGTGCTAAAGAAAGATGCAAGCGATTAAGGGAGGTTTTTGTGTAATTTCAAAGTCCATTTGTTGAGCTTTTGCTGAAAATCACACATTCAACTTGTTCCCTAGGACTTGCCCACCATTGAATCAAATTTTGAAGTGCATGCATATCATTTGTACACACAAAACAATTGGTTACAAATGGAAGTTTGACTAAAATTGTAATGTAATTTGTCATTAGCCCTAAAGGAAATTAGAAAGACATGAGGAAAATAAAGAAGAGAAAGTTAAAACTATAAATACTGATATAAGTATAAGGATAATGTACACTCTTGCTTCTCCTACAAAAATCCAACCATTATACAAGTCTAGGAAACTTAAACACTTCTTTGAAAAACTGGAATAAACAACTTAAAGCCAAATACAAAGTCCAATAAAAATAAAAGTCTAAAGAGTCTCTGGACTTTCCACAAAAATTATAAGTACAAGTATACCTCTTCTTTCTCATGTTTAACCAGCGGAAGGTCAAGAGATGGAAGTGATAGGCAATTATTTGTAGAAATCTCCAGCCTCTTAGACGAAACATCCTAAATGACCCAACAAATTAATATTTAGGGAAACAATAAAGAACATCCTCCTCTCTCTCCCAAATTGAGCAAATGTAACTTAATATAAAAGTTTATTTTAAGAACTCTTTGGTCATAATTGATTTCACTTTCAGCAACTTTCAAGGTTGCATGGAGTTTTTAAATGAAAGCTAAGGAAAGACGTGCATCACATTAACTAATCTACACCACAAAATCACAATTCTATATAAAAATTTGATGTCATTCACTTTTATTTTATATGTCCCAGCATCATGCTTCGATTATAGACCAGAAAACGCTATAGAAGTGACAAATCCCTCAAAGTGGCAATATTGCATGATCTATCATGACATTGATCATAGACCAGAAGAGGCTATTTTATTAACAATTGTTTCACTTTTGCTTACTTTCACCGTTGCTGAGTAGGAATTATTTCTGCTTGAAATATTTTCTTTTATAAGGAGGAGGTGATGAGGAGGATGAATCCTAAAATTGCTAGCTTAATTGCTTCATGGGCTTTTGAAGCTCTAAATACAAAACTGATATAAAGAAAGTAATGAAAATGCTACATCCATTAATAGGAAGGGCAATTCATTAATGATTGTTTCACTTTCACTTACTTTTTGATGTTGCTTAGTAGGATTTATTTCTCCATGAGATATTTTCTTCTTTTATGAGAAGGTGAGGAGGATGAATAATAAAACTGCTAACACGATTGCTTCATTGGTTTTGAAGCTCTAAATGCAAAACTAATATATAAAAAAGGCAATGAAAAAGCTATGTCCATAACTAGGAAAGTTCAACCAATAGCCTAAACATTTTTCAACAATGTGAAGTAACCACCTTATTAAACCATTAATGAAGGCTAGACAAATGAACACTCAAAACCATAGCTACAGCCTATACACACTGTTTGCAGAAACCGATTTTACAGCAAAAGTTGGGAAGGGCTGAAGATTGGAGAATAGCCTACAGCTAAAAACCATATAAGCACAGAAAAGTCACTTTACTGCCTTATTACTCCCTTTTGCAACAAAAATGGCTGAACAATTCAGGAAATCGAAGACTGCACACTAACCCTGTAAACCGCTATTAGGAATCAAATATCATTAAGCAACTTCAGCCATTCCTATCAAGTGCCTTGCTAAAGCGAAGAAGGTCAACTAGAAAATAAAGATTTATAACAAATTAGTCCAAGAGAATAATTTTTTAGCTTGCTTTTGAAAAAATTGGCCAACCTTCAACTTTTCATGCCTAATATTGCATTATTATTATAATTATCCATTTACCAAAAAAAAAGCCATTACTATAAATCAAAATTTTTTGTTGAGTATGACATTTAAGAGGCTAAAGAAAGTTCAAACTTACTTACAAGGACCCAAGTTAAACTAAGTGGGGGCACAAGTCACAAATCATATCAATTGACAACCCTCCAATGACAATTGTTATTTATCCAACAGAATAAAGGCAAAACCCACAGGCTATTCCCTGAACTAAATGGCATTCAACATCTGATGGCCTAATGAAAAATGGCACCACAAATCAAAGAAAGGTGAATTATTTCTTTATATTGTTATATAATTGTAGCTATTAGGCGAAGTTACTGAAAATGGTAAGCCATTTTCACAGAAATAATAGATTGAAGAAAATCGTCCATGGTCTAACAACCATTAAATTGCAGTTCAATACTATTACAGTTAGTCATATATTCAAGCAAATACATCATCACATAGTGATAAAAATGTGTTGGTATGTTTTAGGATCAGCGAGCTTCCTAGGATTTTGCACATCATTGATAAAACTGGAAAATTTTTCCTTCTAGCACATAATAATATATTTCATTACAGAAAAAGGATGAAACGACTAGAGATTACTCCTCCTAAAGCAATTAATTAAGTTCCCGGTAGTAATTCCAGTAACATAATCGGTTATTATTAATAGTACCCATAGCAAATAGCTAATGGAAATAAAAGCTTTAGAAATTTCAGAAATTAGTAAAACATTGATGTCAAACATGGTCTTTAATTGAATATCTTAACATATATTACAAATTGGTTAACAGAAATTTGCTATTTTCCTATCAGTACTATATCCCAGCTTAAATCCTTTGAGTATTCGTCATACTAAACTTACAGATCTCTATATAAGTCCAATATAGTCCCGCCATTTCTCTTCGCAGGCGAGAAAGGGAACTCATTCCTGGTACAACAAGGAAAAATCCAATAAAATTGAAAAGAATAAACTGTAGCCGCACAATTTCCTATCCAAATTAACTGCTACTAGACTAAGAACAAAAGGAAATAAAGAATTTCAAACAAGTGAAAACGAAAGAAAAACAACAAAAACCCACTAACCTGAAAGATACCACTGAAATTCTTAAACCAAGAGAAAGACCAAATCTCCCACCAAGGCATTGAATCAGCAAACAAAAAACCACACAACAATGCAAAAGGATATTTCAATTTTTTGTGGCAATAATCAGTTATACCCAAGAAAAAAGTTAATAGGCATAGGAAACTTCCTACGGGCGAAGGCTTATTCAGCACAGGTAGAAACAAAATTTTAGCCACGCTCGAAAAGAAAAGGACGGAGAAAAGAAAGAGAATGAAAAGATAGAAACAAAAGGCACGGTAATTTCACAAGAAAGAAAACCCCAAAAAAGCAAAAGATAACTATATAATGTAATAAAGAAAAAATGATGAAAATGTAGAAAAAGCAAGCAACTTGATTTGTTACCTGGAAAGAATTTGACATTGAAGAAATGGGAGTAAATTTGGGTCTTTCAGAAAATTTTTGGCACAATGACAAAAGACTATTCCTCACTTTCAACGAGCGAGTGGGAAGGTGGTTTTAAAAGTACCAGCTGACGGTTATTAAATAACGATTACCAAAGATTGGATCTTGCAGTTAAAGGTGTTTATGGACTCGATTTATCAAAATAAATTAATCTATTCAAAATTAATTTTTTAAATTATTAATTATTATATAGTCTATTAAATTCGATTAATCAGTATATTAAATTTCAATTGTTCAAAATTACTTGAAAATAAAAACTACAAACTAAATATAATATTACTCATTGTTCAATAAGAATAAAAATACAATCCAAAAATCAAAGGAATATATATGTATATGTATTTTTGTGCATATATATATATATATATATATATATGTATGTGTGTGCGCGCGCGCTTATATGTGCACATATGTGTGTGTATATATATATATATATATATATATATATATATATAATCGGTTCTGTTAATCGAAACTGATAGACTTTTAAGTCCTTGAACTGAAACCGAAATCGGTAACCAAAAATTTCAACTATAAAAAACTGATCTGCATTAACCAGTTCGATTAACCGTCAAAATCAATTCAATTTCAAACCGATTCAACGGTTAACCGAAAATTCGATTAACCATGAACAGGCCTACTTGCAGTAGCTTGTAAATAATCCACCACTAACAACCAACACTAATTAATTTTTTTTTAGGTTAATGTTGTTTTGTTTTGTTTCTTTCCTGTCTTCAGTTTTTAGGATATTACATGTCATTGATTAAAATTAGGTCTTCAAATTTTAACTCCGATCCTTCAATAATCCAAAATATGTCACATAAAAATAAATCTAAACATTTGGATCGAAAAAAACTAGAGCCTTGCTCATATCTTGAGGGGGAAGTCACTTTATATAGAAATTAATCCTTGACCCGCGCGTTACGTGGATTTTATGCTGATTATTAAAATTTTTTTAAGTGAATGTGTATTTGTGTGTGGTGGCAACATAAAGCCTAAAAATTATAATATCTCTAGGAGTTTTATATCTTTGCAAATAAAATAATATGGTATAAATGTTAGAAAAATATAAAAAAATTGATGGCTTTAAATTTACGATAAAATAATTGGAGAGAATATCTCTAGGGGTTATTGTTGTCTTGTTTCTTTCCTGTCTTCAGTTTTTAGAATATTACATGTCATTGGTTAAAATTAGGTCTTTAGATCTGAATTTCGGTCCTCTCGAAAGGATTATGTTTAATAATCCAAAATATGTCACATAAAAAAAATCTAAACGTTTAGACTGAGAAAACACGATCCTCTGATGGAAGAACTAGAGTCTTGCTCATATCTTAAGGGGGAAGCCACTTTATATAGAAACTAGTCTATGACTCGCGCGTTACGGGGATTGCATGCTGATTATTAAATTTTTTTTTGAGAGAATGTGTGTGTGTTTGTGTGTAATGGCAACATAAAGCCTAAAAATGATAATATCTCTAGGGTTTTATATCTTTACAAATAAAATAATACGGTCTAAATGTTAGAGAAATATGAAAATTTTAATGGCTTTAAATTTACAATAAAATAATTGGAGAGAAATATATAAGTAGAATATGCATAGATGTAACTAAACTAGAGGATTAATAAATCCCATAATCTAAATTTAGGTAAATTGATAATTTTTTAAAAGACCAAGATGAGGAAAGCTAATTTATAACATACTTCCAATAACTTTAAATGTAAATTTAACTAAGAACAAAGATTCCCAAAAATCTGCAATTGACTAAAAAGAATAAGAAATCAATCTAAAGTGATAAAATATCGTAATTGGATTTTCGATGGTTAAAGGAATAAAATAAAAGAGCGATATCTCAAACTTATGTATAGTTGGCAATTCATAAAGAAAAAAATAGAATTTAAAAATTAATATAGGAAGTTGAACGACTAAAGTTTAATAAATGAAGATATTATAGAAAAATGATAAAAATTTAATTTTAGAATTAAAGGTTATATTAGGAATTATAAAAAAGCACCACATTGTGACACATGTCACAAATATACCTAACAATCTAAGCTTTACTTATACAAAATAGATAGATGGGCCAATTTCTCTTTAACAACTTTTTTTTTTTGTTTTACCTCGAGATGGAACGGAAAATTAATATATTTAACAAAAAAATTAGTCATTATGAGTCTAAACATTCACCCTCTTTACCTGCTCTGCCTTTATATTAGAAAAATATTTTGATAGATTTTACGCATGATATACATGCTAAATTCAATAATCAATAATTAATTTTATAAATATTAAATATTAATATTAAATTTAGCATGTATCATATACTTAATTTCTATTTTAACTTAAGCCATCAATTTTAAACAGAGAAGTTGTTGCAAGTTACAAAATACACTATTAAAAAAAGTAAGAAATAATATAACTATAATTTTACTATAGTTTATTTAATATCGGATGAAAGTTGAAGTTTATCTTTAAACTTTACAAAATAAATAATATTTACTTTTAAACTTTTTCTCTGAAAATGCTCTTAAAATAAATTGAAATGTCAAAAAAAAGTCCTTGAACTTTTCAAAATAGATAATTTTTGTTATTAAAATGTTTGAAATAGATAGATTTTACCCATAAAATAATGATAGTTTAATAAAAAAAGATAATTTTTTATCTATTTTGAAAGTTTAAAAATAAAAATTGGCAAAAAAAATAATTGAGGAGCAAATGTTTTCTTTTTCACAAAATTTAAGGTAAATTCCGATATTTGCCCAAATATCTCCTAATATCTAATAATAGTTCACTTTCTTTTTATGGATTTAACGAGTTTGTTTAAAAGGTAAAATTTGTTTTGCTTCTAGGGTAAAAATCAGTATTTATCTCTAAACTTTGTAAAATTGATAGCATTTACTCAATTATTTTTTTGTCCAATTTTGTCCTTAAACATTCATTATTTTATGTGCAAAATCTATTTCAAAAATTTTAGGGCAAATAAAAAAATTATCTATCCTAAAAAATTCGAATGCTTTTTCTGATATTTAATCCATCATAAAAAAAATATTTTCAATAAAAATTTAAGGACAAATATTATTTATTTTATAAAGTTCAATAATAAATTTTAAAATTTATCTTTTTTTATTAATTAAGTAGGAAATATATTAAAAATTGATAAACCGATAAAAAATGGGTTATAAATTGAGAAGAAAAGGTCCTATTTTGTATAACGGAAAAGTACTATCCATTTAATTTTTATTAGAAATTAATTTTATAATAATTAAGATTTTAAATTATTATTTTATAATTAGTGAAACTCATTTATTTTTTCATTAAAATTAAATATTTTTTTAATGAGATACATATGCAACATTCATTAAATGTCAAAATTTTTTTAGAAAATATTGATATGACATTTATAAAATGGCTATTCAACAGACTTCACATAATTGCTACATCTACAAATTAATTTATAAAATATTAATATGGCATTTTTAGCAGACAGTAAGCCTAAAACTCCCAACATTTAATGAATATTTTATAATTGTTACGTTATTGAATCATTTAATTTTTGATAAAAATAGACGAGCAATCCAATTATCATATAGTAATTCAATATTTTAATTATGAAAAAGTCTTAAAATTTTTATTGTTATGACTCCAAATACAGTATTTTTTAAAACTAATAATATCTATTTATTGACCCATTAAGATCAACAATATTAATGTTTAAAAAGAGTAACTAAGTTGCTCTTATCATTTGTCAAAACGAACTATTTGCTCTTCAAATTTTTTTATTCAAAATTGCATTTAAAGTTTTAAAAAATGGTACTATACATAATTTTTTATGAAATTATTAAAGGAAATTTAATAATACTGATATAGATGCTGAGTTGGCAACATAACAAATAAATGACGCATGTGTCAATTTACGGTAGCACATAATTCTAATGTTATATTTTGTGCCTAATGTTTTGCAAAAATGGTTATTTTTCCTTTCAGTTTTTTTCTATATTATATAAAATTGTAAAATTTTAATTTTTTAAATTTGATTATATAAAACAGATATGAATAGTTGAATAGCATTGTAATAATTTTAATTTTTAAAATTTATTTTTAATATTTTAAAATATTTTATTATTATAAGTGATACTTATTTTACTAAAATTTTAAAAATTTATATAAAAAATGTCTTATGTGAATATTTTAAGGAAAATGTTGAATAGGCAATTTGTAACTTTAAAATACTTGGTTTAAATCTTAGATAGCTTTTAGAATAAATTTCTTCTATCAAATTTAATGTGTTAAATATTTAATTTTTAAAATTATATTATAAATTTTTATTATTTTTCTTAAATTAATAATATGAGATAATTTTTATAAATTATGAAAATTTTTAGCAAAATAAATATTATATATAAAAATAAAATATTTTAAAATATTAAGAATATGTATTAAAAATCAAATGATCAAAATGCTATTTAAGTATTCATATTCATTTAGGAATTAAATTTAAAATTTGAAAATTTTGAAATCCCTTTTATAAATATAGAAAAAATTAAGAGACAAAATAACTCTTTTTGCAAAACTTTAAGAATAAAATAGAATTTTAGAGTTATGTATTGACATGAATTGATATGTATGCACCACGTATTTATTATGTCTCTAACTCAATATCCATGTTAGTACTATTAAAAATCCTCTAATAGTATTGCGAAAAAAAAGGGGCATAATAACACCATTTTGAAATCTTAAATGCAAATTTAGACAAAAAAAGAAAAAAAGAACTTGAAAGATAAAATAAATCTTTTTGACAAATAATAAGGGCAATTTAGTATCTTTTTCCTAATATTTATGTAAAGTTTCACTTAATAATATATTTGTTATTGGTTAGATCTCAAATTGTACCCTTCTAGTTTCCTTAAAAATTCAATGTTTCCCTTTCAAATTAACTTCATCTTGCTCTCAATAGCAGTAAAATGGATCAATGATGGGTTAGTTTTGAATATATTCAAGAATGAGTGAATTGAGTATATATAAAATTTTAAAGATACCTAACAATTAAAACTTAATTAGATGCGGAATGGATTATGAAACAAATTTAGAGCACAATGATATCTGAAATAAAGTTATTTTGGATTTACATGAAAGTTCTAAGCACCTTTTTACAATATTATTCACAATACAAATCTCAACAATGTGTTGACCAAATCAATTGCAATAGGGTTAATGTCAAAATTTAACGTAATACTTTATGAAATAGATAGAAAAATGCCACTAAATTATTATTCTTTTAATTTTATCATTATGCTTTGAAAATAGTTAGAAAATATCCATATTCTTTTTTTAAACTAGTCATTTTTTACCCCTAAATTTATTAAAATTGACAAAATTTACCCTTAAAGTGCATAAAACGTGGTAGTCAATGATGGGTCACCGTGTCCTTCAAGTGCATTTTTTGATCATTTTGAAAGTATAATGTCAAAATTAAAAATAAAAATAGTTCAGTAGCATTCATTATCTATTTTGTAAAGTATGATGGTAAATTTTGACTTTAAACCATTATAATATACATCTCAACAATATATAAGTTTCAAAATAGTTTATGAAGACTTTTTTTAATCGAGAAGATGCAAAAGTACCTCTCAACTTTCTGAAAATATGGCATATTTGCTCTTTAACTTTTTTTTTTTGTTAAAAAAAGGCCACTGTTGTTAAAAAAAGGGTGCAAAAATACCCCTATTTTTTAGAAACTAGTGCAAATTTGCCTTCTTTTTTGTAACTAAGGCTGTTATATTTTTAGATGCAAATATACCCTTGTTGTTACAAAAAAAGGGCAAATTTACACTAGCTTGCAAAAGTAGGACATTTTTTTAACCAAAAAAAAAGGGAAAATATACTCTATTGCAGAAAATACGATGGTATTTTTGCACATTCACCCTTCTTTAAAGATAAAAAAAATAAATGTTTATATCATGTTAATTATAGCACATGTTTAAATCAAAGTAGAGTTTTTTTTTTCCATATTATAATGTGAACTTGATAAGATATGATCACACTTAAATAACACTTTCAGAAAGATAGAAACTCTTAAACACAATAATAATCTTTATTTAAGAATAAAAATGTAAATATCATATTACTTAGAGCAAATTATTAGAACAAGTTTGTTAGCTGTTTCAAACTTAGCAAAACAAATTTCAATAGAACTTATACAAAACCTTTTTCAACAATGAAAACTTGTTCAAATATATTTTCAAAACTTGTTTTTAAATAGCAATAATGTACGTAAGATGTTATCACACTTCAACCACAAGATTTCGCAATTAAATCACAAATAGGGCATGCAAGCAGTAATATAAAACATAAAGTAAAGAGTGTAAGGATAGAAAGAATGAACACAGTTGATTTATAAGGGTTCAACCCTTGCCTACTCCTCTCTTTAAGAACTTGTCTTGAGAGTTGTCTAGTCATTATCCAATTCTTTTAATATGTTAAGAATCAATTCTATTACAAGCTTAAAAGCTTATATACCCCGATCTTTTTTCTCTAAGTAAAATACTCCTAACACTTAATCCTTTTTTTCAAGTAAAAGGATAAAAAAAACACTTATTCATTTTTCCTAAGTAAAAGGACCCCAAACACTTAATTCTTTTTCCCAAGTAAAATAACATAAACACTTGCTAGACTTCTTTTCCTTAGGTTATTAGCAAATCTAACCCACTTTTCTCTTAATACAAAGAAATGTATCCTCATAAAAAAGATTACAACTAAAATATAATCGAGATTGAGGAATGTGTATAATGTATGTAACTTAAAAGAAAACAAATTATAGAATTGATTAAAGCACAAACTTGGTTCTTTTCTATTTTTCTTAGATATACTTTTCATCCTATTTTCTATTCTCTTGTATCTCATTAAGTCGAAATTGAAGAGTTATATAGCCTTTAAAATTTTATCGTTAAGTCTAAAATTAATTGTATAACTTTCCTTAAGAATATGCTTTCAAAGTTAAAAATAATTGCAAGCATTGGCTTTTAGGTCCCTATAAGCTCAATAATGTTAGCTAGAGATATAGCTCGAGTAAGTGAACATCCTTGTGAAAGAGAACATTGAAAGAGTGGAAATTTCTCTTCTGGGGTAAAATGGTCATTTTGTCACTTAGGAAGAGAAGAGTCAAAATAGGCATAGAATGGATAAGGGTGTTCATAAGACTTAGAAATGGTCCCCTATAGAGAGAAAATAAGAAATGACAGTGAGTGGGTTCCACTCATAAGTCATAAAAGCACTAAAATCTACATTTGGCAAGAGAACCACTACATGACAGTTTCGAATAGTTGCACCGAACTTTTTTCTAGAAGTCAATAAACATGGTAGAGTTGTGTTATAATCCAAAGTCTTTAGAAGCCTAGAGTTCAGATAAAATCTTACCAAACTTGTTTTAATCGGCCTATAAATAAAAAATAGAGTAAAAAAGGGACTAAAACACCTTAGATTAACACCTATAAATAGCCTTCATTTATTCATTCATAGATCATAGAAGAAATTCAAGAGATTGCTCAATAAGTG